>AYEL01090263.1:0-89796 GCA_000484575.1 Olivierus martensii | reverse complement strand
AAAGCGCGAAATTTGAATCGATGTCATCTTTCAGATGTATAAACACGCCTACCAAATTTTGTTTATCTAACACAAGTCTTTCTTGGTGTTGGGATTTTTTTTTCCTTCAGTGTATTTCAAGTAGAACAACATGCCCCGGCACAAATTTTTCTAGATGTAATAATCCTCGAAGAAAATTCAGTCTTAAATTTTTTGTTTTCTTTTTACAAATTCAATACCTCACATTAGAAGTGCCTAGGCTAAAGCAGATCGGATAAGCGAATCATAAAGTCGAAGATGAGTAGTATATTCGGGCTTTAGAGGCAGAAATATAGAGGTGGAAGTGACGTCACGGGATGTCACGGAGGTTAGCAGGGAAGTATACTTGCAGGGGCTATGACGTCACGGAGCTGGTTAACAGTGGAAATGACGTCACACGTGAAGCATAACGAATAGAGTTGGGTTAAGGCTCTAGATAGGGGTATACTCATTGATCGCCATTATTGGTCAGTAGTTGCTGTACTTTCGTATGGTGATTTGTGCACTTTTCTGCTGATGTGGGAGGTTGTTCGGCTTCGAATTGTACAAACAGCTCTTCAAACGGGTTCCGAATCTTAATATTTCCAAGAAATACTGATAGAATTACAGTATGGATACAGAATTGTTGTGGTGATAGATGGAAATCAATAGAAAATTCGAAACTTTATGAAATAAGTATCGAAGTTAATATATAATAAGAATTAAATATCTATTCTAAAATCACGAAAGGCCAAAGTTAAACAAAAACAACAAAATTTTGAATCAGGCTCATTTGTAAAAAACTGAAAGTTATATAATATGTTGAAATAATTTTTTATCAAGTTGATTTATTTTCTCCACCTATGGCAGTTTTTTGCTTTTCTTCATTTTAATGTATTTTAATGTTTCAATATTTATTTATAGTAGCAACTATTTATAAAAAATCTTCCACGATTTTAAAAGGAGGTAATTAAAGAAAAACAAAACTCTTTTCTTTTAGAATTAGTCATTATTATACTCTATAACAAACTGCGTTCAAATATCAAAACTTTTTACATATAGAATTAAACAATTACTAAATATTTCTTTTAAAGCATTATTACAGAATGTCTATAACTGATTTTGTCAAAAATAAAACTTGCTAAGAATTTAAACGAGTCTGAGATGATGAAAATTAACCAGCGAGAGGGAATTAATAATAACTGTTATATAAAAATGCTTCAATTTTATCCAAAAATCTTTGCATAAAGATTTTTAATCAATAAAAAAATCTCATATAATTTATTCCTATTTGTCATATACAATTGGACTATACTGGTTACAAAGTACTTTGCGGGTTTCCCTCTTACAGGAGATTTTGATTTCTATAAATATATCATTTTAAAGAGGAAAATATATAACTCTGCATATAGTTTTAAAATGTGAATGCACCCATCATCTAATATCAGTTCGGTTTCTTAAAATAGGGAATTAATTAAAATACTATTGATAACATTAATAACAGTATTTTATCGAAATTACTAATATTTTTTTATCATATCGATAAACATACATATAAACTAGAGTTACCAATAACAGAATACATAGTAAGTACTTTCTTTACGAATTGCGCAAGGAATGAATGCATATAAAAGGTATAATGCTTTTTTTTCGGATTTTTTAATTTTAAAATTCTACTGTGGCTTAGATTCGAGGTGGCTTATATTTGATATAATACCGTATTATAGTTTTTTCTTAAATATTTTGTTTATTTAATAATTAACTTTTTTAATGAAACTTGAATTTTTCAAAAATTCTTATGATTTCATGGTTTAATATCAAATAATTGATATTGTTATTTTTAAAATATAATTTTAAACCCTTTAAGTTTTATTGCCATTTTTATTATAATGCTTATGGTCTGTATTCAGAATTTTTGAAATAATATCAATTATTGATATTAAACTATGAAATCATAAGATACAAATAACTAAAGTTCAACCTGCTTCCTAATTAATTCTAAAATAAGCCTTTATAGCAGGAAAAAATTTTCATTAAAAAAGTGAAACATAACAAATTTATATTTTATATTTAACAGATTTATACACATTCAGATTAAAAGTCCAGAATTTGGACTTTTAATTTGAATGTGTTCCAACCTTAATTATTTAAATTCCATTCATCATTTGTGTACTGATGTGGGTCTTATAATAGACCGAAAACGTTTTACTCTTTGTTAATAAAAATTTTTTCCTGCTATAAAGGCTTGTCTTAATTTAGAATTAAACATGAAATTTGTTCAAGTTCCTATATATAGCAAATATATTCAAAAGAAAAGTATTTGTTGATGAAAAATGACAATTATGATTTCTTTAATACTTTGCAAAATTTTAATTAGAATAATTTATATATACATTATTTTTAGAACAACATATGACATATTGAATATTTCAAACTTGATAATTAACTAATTAGTCATAAAAATCAATTTTATGTGATCTATATTATCCATTATTATTCCAGATTTAAAAAAATTCCCTGTAAAATTTTATATATATAACAATATAGCATTATCTTGAGTAAAAACGTTCATATTATTGAATATCATAAATATAAACTTCAAAATGTTGCTGTAAAGCATTATTTTGAATCTGTTTTGGTTTGCCATTAATATAACATATCCAGATCAATAAAAATAATAAAAGTTAAAGTACAATAATATAGTAATTATTTGAATCTATTATGTAATTTTCTGTCTCTGTACTAATGAAGATTTGAAAGTTTAAAATTGAAATAAAAGTATTCTAGATAGCAGTAAGCTAACACAAAAAAGTTACTATGATCATAGCATGGAAATATTGTTAAACTATGTAATTATCCTGATTCTATGATTTGAGAATAATTATATACTAATTTATTATGTTAAACTTTTTAACTTTATTATTATTTTTTAATTATAAAAATTTATTTTGACATATTTGCAAATGAAGTTTTAATGTTTCTATCCCATAATATGGAGCTATGTGATAAAAACATTGAATAATGGACTATCCCAATAGTAAAGGGGCTCATGAAATTAAAGGTGTTTAATGCCATGGAACCAGCATTAAATATACCCCTCAGATGTATACACATACAAACTCTTTTTTTGTGCCTGTAACAGCATATAGTATGGTTTTTTATTGTAGTTTATTTATTTTATATTTGATATTTTATTCATTTTAGTACCCGTAAGTTTGTTATGATGTTTTAGTATTCACCTATAACCATGGTAATGTTCAGATTTGAACTTAAAGCTGTTAAATATTCTAAATTCTTATTTCAAAAAATGTGTTTAGCCTGAAGAGGGTATGATGATACCAAAAACGTTAGCAAGTGAATAAAAGTATTGTGAGAATTTTAGACAACTGCATGGAGTGCTTTCATTTAATTATAGTTTTGTAAATAAAGGCATTAAAATCATTGTAACTTTGAAAATAAATGAATAATAATAATAATAATTTTTTCATAATTATTATCATCATAAAAACAGCAGTCATGCTATTTTGTGCGTAAAGCTTAAAATCCAATTTGTCTGATATACAATTGCACTATTTGGGCAATAAAATATTTTAAAATATATTTATATTTTAAATATTATAAAATAATATAAAATTTTATAATATTTTGAAAAAATTTTAGAACAAAAAAACAAAAATATTTTTGCCTAGCTCTGAACTCTGTCAGTTCTTAAATATTAAAATATTTTAATAATTTTTTATTTTTTTAATAATTAATTTAAATTTATTTTTAGTACATATACTGTTGGGTATTCTAATACAATTTGAAATTCTATATTTTATACAAAAAAAGTATTTGTTCTAAGATATTTTGAATAAAATATTTTGTTACATAAATAGTACTGTGTTGTTTATGTAACAAAATATTTTACATAAATATTACTGTTGTTTTCTAGACTGTTTATTGATTTTTCAAGATTTCTTTTATCTAGACATTCCAATATGAAAAATTTATGGGACACTTTACATGAATAAATTTTTGAAGATGCTGATGATATTAAATTAGCAATAAAAAAAGCTTCTGTTATAGTAGTTTGAAATATAAAGATCATGTTTTTAATAAACTCTGAACTTATAAAATAATTGAAAATAATTGTATAATGGTTAAAACAGTGGGTATAAAATTGGCTATATGTAACAGTAAAGGACTTATTTAAAAAATTGTCATTTCTTCTGATCATTTTTTATACTTTAAATTAGTTTCAAAAAATATTTTATAGTTGTTATAGTTTATTTATTTTATCAGAATTATGATTTGCTTTATTAGCCTACTTTCCAAAAGATATGGAAGTTTATAAGATTGGGCCAATGTCTGCCTGTGTATCCCTGAACTAATGAACTGTTCTTGAACTAATTATCAGATTTTCACAAAATTTGATAGTGATATTCTGCTATTACCTCGACACCACATCCTTTAATCCTGTAGGGTCAACTAATCCTGTAGAATAGAATTTCATTTTTATTATTAATTTTAGTTTATATTATTGTCAATAGATAGTATTAAGTGTTAGCAGTATAGGGGTAACATATAGCTTATTTGATTTCTTAGCACAGCACCAATAATTCAATATGAATTATTGATGTTACAGTCCTGTTGTGGTATCATCATGATGTAATAATGAATGACATCACAAAAGATCAATAATTTATAACTTCACAATGACATAAAAATACATGATATAATAATGATGTTTTCATCTCGATAATGTGCATCATTGTGACATTTATGCTGGCTAAATTAATATTTGACACACAAACCAATGGATTCCAAATGCTAAATGAACAAAAAATAAATGGCATCTTCAGAATGTAGGCAATTTTAGTTCTTTCTGGAACTTCTTGTATTGTTTATAAAGTAAAAAATAGCTTTAAAATTGTATATTTATTTTGATCAGGTAATGGATCTTGAGGCCAAATTAGCAGATGCAGAAAAAGAATATATTGCTGGTGCACCAACTCGTGACAAACGCTCTCCAAATGAATGGATTCCTCGTCCACCGGAACGCTATTCTCTCTCAGGCCATAGAGCACCTGTGACAAGGGTAATTTTTCATCCTGTATTCAGTGTAATGCTGTCAGCAAGTGAAGATGCAACTATTAAGGTAATACAT
This sequence comes from Olivierus martensii, assembly GCA_000484575.1. NCBI lineage: Eukaryota > Metazoa > Arthropoda > Arachnida > Scorpiones > Buthidae > Olivierus > Olivierus martensii. Next base: position 84,650 of record AYEL01090263.1, on the reverse strand, counting down.
TTTAATTTTTATATAGAGTAGATTCTCATTTATCCAGGTTAATCCCCAACCTAGATGTAATGTTTAATTATTGATATTTATGTCCTGGTCTAATTGGTTAAGGCGTTGGAATGGTAACCCAAAGATCCTGGTTTGACTCCAGGTCAAGGTGAAGTTTTTATTTTGGGAAAATAGTAAAAATTATAGTTTAATTATTAAATAACAGATGGTGTCATCTTAACCTAAATTTAAATAATAAATTATTAATAGGAGAATAAAACAGCACTATAAGCAAGGTATTCACAGATTTATTAATCAGGAAAAACGTTTTCGGACCTGATTAGAGTCCATCATCAGTTCTACAATACTTAAGAAGGCATTCCACAATTCTCATACCAGTATCGAACAAATTTTAAACATTAGAATCATAGAATAAAGAATAACATATTTAAATAAATGATTTTTAGATAAATGGTTTTTACAACATTATAATACAAATAAATTATTAATCCAATAGATGGTGGCACTGTAGCATAATTAATAAATAATCATTAATTTGGCAGTTTAATTAAAAAAAAGTACTAGGGTTATAATGTGGCTAGTTAGGAATATTCAAATGATATTAGTTTCTTAATTTTATAATCACAGTGGTAGTTTTCGGCTAAATTTTGATGCTGTATGATTTTGAAAGCATAGGTAATATGCTTAATTTCATAATTATTATGATATTTACTTTGGATTTTAAAAGAAAATTATTTGTAACTAATGACAAAATAATACTTATTTTAAATTTTATATGCTTATTTTAATACATACATTAGTAAATTTTAAAAAAATCGAACACTTTATTTCAATTTTAAATAATGATAGCATTCTGAGCCACTATATTGTGTGTGTGATGACATCATTAAAACTTAAAACTGAAAATCTTTTCTTTTCTAACATAATTAGTGATTCGTTAGTCTAGCAATGACTTATATCATACAAAAAAAAAATGGCATTTTGCAATTATTGAATTAAATTTAATAAAGTTTTTTTTAAAGAATTCTGATATTTTCAGAATTTATTTTTATATTCACTAAAACTGAAGTGAATGTTTATTATAATCGAAATGATTGGCATACATCAAAATATATATGAATCAGAACAACAAAATATGTTCATTATAATTGAATCCACTATAATTGTAGTTTTATTATGTTGAATATAGTTGGTTACAGTTACTGTAAATTACAATCCATAATAATTCCAGCAGACAACCACATTAGTCTCTACCAACTATCCACATCTACTCAACTTCTATTTCTCTGCTATATCTCCCTATTGGTGGTGAATACACACAAGTTTTAGATTATTTGTTTTGGTTGATATATATAATCAAAACTATGAACTATTAAATGAAATTTAATTGTTAGAATGTTGTCTGTCATCAGAAAATTGTTTATAATTAAACAGATTCGATTGATCAAATTTTTTTTTTTTTTTAATTTAATAAAGTCATTATTATATTACAGTAAAAACTTATTAATTTAAAGGACTTAACTGTTAAGTGGGTAAATACAGTTCATGGTAACATGTGTTGCTTCTTACATTACATATAGTATGTAAATTAACAATTATAGAGATTTTTTTGAAATTTATTTAATATTTTTCTGAAATTGCTCAAAAAGGGGTCAATAAAAAGTTAGGATCCAGCTTGAACCTCATCCTTCACCTATGGCTAATCCTATCATGCATATGATGATCTATTTTGTACACAAGAATAACAATGCTGATTGAAAAGCATCATAAAAACAATAAAGGGGAACTTTATCAAATTATATTAAAGAATGATTTTGTAGAAAAATTTTTTGATTTCTCTAAAACCAATTTTTTGTATGCAGTCATCACTTTTGCAAGAAGACCAACAAAATAAGTATTATCCAGTATTTGAAAAATGTGTTTAAATTGTTATAATGATTGGACATCTCCCAATCACTTAGCCATCTAGCAGATATATATATCCAAATCTGCTGATAGTCTTTTCAATCAATATAATTTATCACAAAATGATTTTGAATAATACAATTTTTTGTCTACTAAAATTTGTATTATTCAAATCATTTTGTGGGAGAGAATGCAGCTTTGAATTAAAAATTAGCTAAATTTGAATTATCCACCAAAATGATGATTAAAAATTGTATTCTTTGAACTGTGATTGTAATTTACTTTGAATTAACAAGATTTTACTGTATTTTTTTAATTAAAAAAGATTAATTTTTTCTGCCAGTATGGAAAAATACATTTAATTCCTGTGGGATTGAGTTATCAAAAGCATTAGGCTTCATATCAGATTTTAGCTGTAGGAACTCAAATTCCCTTGCATTTGAATAGAATATTAGTTTTTAATAATAATCAATTATAGTGACTTAGCAAAAGCTAGGAAGACCAGAATTTATATCATTTTTTATTTTTATTTTTTTGAGGATGTATATACAATGCAAATCAGGTCTTCGATGTACTGTATGTTTATAATGTTTTCAATAAAAATTTGTTGAAAGCTTTTCCATTCCAAGCTTTTTTGCATTTTGAGTTTCAATGGAATACAGGTAGGCCTTGATTAGTGTGAGTTCGAATAATCCAATATTCGATTAGTTCGACTTATAAACTTGATAGTGTTTTTCACTTAGTGCGAGCAAATATTCAATTAAGCGGCCACCTGTTTAAATATTAAAGAATTAGAGAAAAATAAGCATCTTCCCCTGATCCACTCTAAATAGCTTTTTTTTTTTTATTAGAAGCGATAAATGTGCGAAGATCAAAAATGGCGGATGAGCATACCTCTTATTTAGAGCCCTAAGTTGGGTTAAGACGTTTGGGAATTATGAGTGTTTTAACCTAAGCATGTTTTTTAATATTGTAATAAATTTTTCAAGTTAGATTTATCGAAATTGATTAATACTATATCTACACAGACATTTTATACTTAGTGGAGAAAAGTTTGAAATTTTAACTAAAATATAAGATAAGGAAGTAGGAAGGCAAGTAGATGTTGGGAATCCCAGAAGACCACAACAGATCGGACGATTCGAGAAATCGCTTCACATTTACTATACATTTTCATAACATTTTCACGGTCAGATCCGTCGAACAATTTGGTCTCTGAAGACGGATTTGACAAGACAAATTGCTCCGTGTGGCTGCCTTAAAATCAGTCGAACGATTTGTAAATCTGGAGACCGGTCTGAACGAACCGTCTCAACCAAGGTCTCAACGATGAATCTGACGATAAATCGTTCCGTGTGTGGAATCCTACAATCGGTCTGACGATTCAGCAGTTTGACGACGGATCTGAGGATAGATCGCATCGTGTGTGTGGACCGTCAGATAATGACTGATCGAAACGATCTGTCGTTGTGATCGATCTCACGACAAATCGCTCCGTGTGTGGCGGCCTTAATATATACACATGTGCATTTATAATAAAATAGCAAAGAGAATTTTGGCGATCAGAAGAACAAGAAATATCTTTTTTTTCCTAAGACTTATTTTTCTTAAATTCATTTTATTATTTGTGATAAAAATGATATAAAATAGATAAACAATTATTTAATTTCAAAGAAAACATATTTCGAGTTTTTTTTTATTTTATGAAATTTTATATAATGCAAGCATTAATACTATATCTACACAGACATTTTATACTTAGTGGAGAAAAGTTTGAAATTTTAACTAAAATATAAGATAAGGAAGTAGGAAGGCAAGTAGATTTAGTGACGCAGCTGTGACATATTTCCTTCCATCTAGTATTAGCCATTTAGGAAGCTTCTTTTCTTAGCATTTATGACGTAGTTTAACTATTATATGCAAATGTTAAAGCCCGGTAACTGCATTCGATTAGGAGAAGAAGAAGTAAAAGCACAAATATAAGCGATGGCATCTAAAAGAAAACAAGGTAATTTAAAAGATATCGATATGTATATTTCTGAAGAGAGTTATAGTGATGTATTAGTTCTAGATGAACCTACTTCTAGTGGACTTACATCTAAAAGAAGATTATGCTATGATTTTGATTTATCAGAAGAATTAAATGAAGGTCAGCATTTGCGGTGCTAAGATAAGAGAAATGATGATTAGAACGAAAACAATTATAAATACGGAAATGTTTTCTATTATTTACACCACTTAAGACAATAAGAGTAAATAATAATTATTATAAAATAAACATCTATAATATTTCTTTTGAAATCAAAGCATTTATAAAATCAAATTTAGCTATGATACTAGTAAAATAATTACAAAATATATTTTATATTAAACCTAAATTTATTAACTTGAAATACAGAAGAAACAAATACTTTTTTATTTTAAGAGTATTGTTTGAAAACTTTTTTTTGCATTGCAACACAAGTAAAAATATTTCTTTGAATTAAATGTAAATATACTTAAAATCATTTCCGAACTATGAAATTTATTATTTTATCATCAATATTTTCTTCATTTCTAACTAAAACTAATTTATTCAAATAAATTTTAAGTCCCAGAAATATAAAGTCATAATTTTAAAACTTCGAAAAAGTATAAATAAGAAATTAATGACTATATTTCATATTTTATTACAATGAATGACATAAATTATATAAAAAAACATTGATAAATATTACTTCGGGAAAGAGAAAAGGAGGTATGTCAATTGCCACGCCCCTCTTAACTTTTTTCAAATTTCAAGTTAGTTTTATCGAAATTGTAAAAATACTTTTATATTAAACCGCAAATTGTTATTTTTTATTTTATTTTAAACTTTTTTATATTAAACTTAAAAATTATTATATACAATATTCAATGTTTAATTTATTGTATTAGTAAAAATATTTTATATTAGACCTTTAATATCACAAATATCTGTTTTTTATTTTATTGAAAATGTTATTATTTATGCTTTTAATGTCGATGTGTAAAAATAAAATTTAAATCTTTATATTAAACCGTAAAAGATTTGTTTTCTGTTTAAAAATTTTCTATATTAGGCCTATGTATTCAGGTCCCAACAAATCATCTTGGAGATACTTACCCGATTGTGTTTAATTAAAACCAGGTGTGTGTGTAATGGTTATAACGTCACAACAACTGACCCTACAAGGTTTATTATGTCACACGTAGAGCTTCTATTATTTATGCTTTTAATGTCGATGTGCAAAAATAAAATTTAAATCTTTATTGGAAATACTTTATATTAAACTATAAAAGAATTTTTAAAAGAATATTGTATTCAGGTCCCAACAAGTCACCTTTTAATTAAAATCATATTTTGTTTATGAAGTAGTGTAATTAAAACCATATGAGTAATCTTTATCAAAGGCACTGCCAGCATGTTTTATCTCACCTATCAATTGTTTATTCTCTTAATCGAAAATACCTGTAAGTGATCTTGTTTTTTTTTTATTTTTGTATATTTTACGCCTTCTTTCCAATCAAGGAGATTACTAAGGGGGCATGGCCAGTTCCAGCCACGGGCTGCACCCACACCCATGCAGGGGGGCCGGATGGTGAAGGACGGGGATCACTGGGCTGGTCCCAGTACCCCGAAAAAATCCGGGACCAGACCGGGACGCGAATCCGGGTCCTCCAGCGTGGCACGCCAACGGGCTACCACTCGGCCATCCGGCCGCCCAGTGATCTTGTTTATGAAGTAGTGTAATTAAATTCATGTAAGTAATCTTTATCAAAGACGGTGCCGTCGTGTCTTATTGCATTTTATTTATTCTCTTAATCAAACACAGCTGTAAGTAATCTTCTTTGTCGGCATTGCTCGGGAAGTGTATATGTTACGGTCAATCTGATTATTCAGGGCAGTTTTCATAATGCTTGGTCATTATAAATAATGACCGATAAAATCGGGCAATTTAATAATTTTATGACAATCTAGGATAATTTCTTACACTGCCCGGTCAATATTATTAGTGATTTTAGTCTAATAAATAATACAGAAAGTTTGCATATACAAATTTCTTTATTTATATATAATTTTTTTTACATTATAAAAATAAAAAACGTCGAATCTGAAAATAAAATAAGAAATAAGAATTAGAAAAAGTATACTTTAAGTTACAATGCTATCAAACTATTAATTAATCATACTTCTATTCAGTATCATCTAACGGTTGTGTGTAGCGTGGTGACGGTAGTCGTCTACAAACTTTTGTAAAATCCAAATCTTTTGTAAGTCAAAAATCTTTTGTAAAATCCAAAAGATTTGTGATCGCGAATCTGTTCTTTAGTGCATAATATTGAGAAGAAATACTGTTTTTAACCCGATGATATAAAAATTTTTGTAGTAGTTTTGCAAAATCTCGTAGCAGACAGTCAGTAATTGTAATGGGACGACACGATGAAAATTACAGAAAGATTTTTATGCTTTTTAATGTGATATGATGGATGACAGTCGGCAAGGTTCTTTGATAAAAATAACCAAGGGATTTTATCTGCACCTTTATAAAATTTGTTTTTAGACTATAACGCCATTAAAACATCAAATTCGATGAAATCAATTTTTCCGTTAATTAAATCAGTGAGCTGAAATTTGTTTGGGCTCAATGGCAAAAACTGACCCATAATAACGATTATTTTTCATGAAAGGCTCGTGCTGCATCGGTCTTATACGCCGGCTTTAATGATCTTCCAGATTAAATGATATTGACTCAATGGCAAAAACTGACCCATAATAACGATTATTTTTCATGAAAGGCTCGTGCTGCACCGGTCTTATACCCCGGCTTTAATGATATTCCAGATTAAATGATATTAAAATTCTGCTTTCGTGAAGATGCAATCGTAGATACGCGTTCGAAATAATGGCGTAACTTCGAAGCGTGAGAAGGAAAATGGGCGGATAAAGCTGGTTCCTTTTATGCGGTAGCGATGCGTTACAGAGGCCAATAGCTAGATCGATCGCGAATGACGTTGAAACTGCCGCGCTGTTGTTGATGGAGATGATTTAATTTTACCTTTTCGCGTCATCGTCGCGTTAAAAATAAGTCACGGGTGTGAAATAGCCAACGGTAAAAGGATCTGATTTGAAATCATGGCGACTGAAGGAATAATTAGAATTTCTGTAGAAGAACGATTAATATACGAAATACAGAATTTTCTATTTATATGATCGAAAAATATTCATTATAAAGATATAAATCGAAGGCAAAATCCCTGAAGAGTATAATCGAACAACATTTTTCAAATAAAGTTAAAGAGGATTTTGTAACTAGATAAAGCGACAACTTAACGTGTAAATGAGAACGTCTTGTTTTACCACCCTTTACTAATGCTGTCCCGAGCCGTAGACCAAAAAATGCTCGGGTTATAGCTACATAGGTTTCACATAATATAAATTATTCCCATTTTAATCTTTTTTCTCTATTTACTATTGCACTAATGAAGTTATCTCTACCGGGATTGTATAAATGAATATGAGTGAATACGTATAATAAATAGATGATATAATCTTCTTCTGATGCTACTATATTTTAAATATTCATCTGATATAACTTGAATAATCAGATAGTTACATTTTTAAATAATCTTGTGAGTGCAAGCAATACAACACATTGCTACAGAATTAATGCACAATTTCGGAGCAATGTTAATCTCAATATGTATCAAAGTAAATCTCAGGTGAGGGAAAAGACAAAATTATTCATAAGAATAGAACGCTATAATAAAATATGATGAATTGCAGATAAAACCAACATTAAACATTCTAAAGAAGTTTTCTCTGTAATAAATGATTAACATATTATTATTTGTTAACGATGAACACATTCTGCTAATAAAATATGATGAATTGCAGATAAAACCAACATTAAACATTCTAAAGAAGTTTTCTCTATAATAAATGATTAACATATTATTATTTGTTAAAGATGAACACATTCTGCTATTCATAAAATATGTAAAAAAATATGCAGTGTAAAATTGATAATAATATCTCTCGATAAAGTCGATTAATTAAATCACCGATTAAGTAAGAAATCGGTTATTTTGGTTAAATTAAAACGATTCATCGATTAAAAGATAATTGATTAATTCGATTAATTGATTGATTAAAATCAAATAAACCAATAACTTTAGAAATAGATAATTGATAATACATTGAAAAGAATAATTAAAGTAATTGAATATATTGTAATACGATTAATTACTTATGGGTTGAATCGATATTAATATGGGACGCCAGGGGGCGTTATATAAGTCGTATTCGGCAATTCAGTATTCTTAAGAAATCTGAACAATGATCGTTCGGCATTGAGTTGTAACGTATATGTGACTGAAGTGCCCCATTCGGCAAATCAGACAACTGACGAGTTCTGAACTCAGATAGTCAGATCTTCGTCAGTCATCTCTGTAGTTTCTGACATTTGTCTGAGCAACATGGCGGCGCCCATAAGATATTTATGAGAAATTAAAATGAATGAATGTGATGAAGTTTTTCAACTCTATCTAACATTCAGATGAGCAAAACTATATAACTGAAGGAAAGATATCTCGTTACATAAGTAGACATTATTAATACGAGAATTCGTGTGTGTTTATCGGTTGAAAAGTATGCTCACGTTGCTTCGTCCAAAAGGTGCTTTGCTATTATTATTAACTTAATTGATAAAGAAATTCTTTATTATTTGTTAATGCTGCTATTATTATTAATTGATAAAAGAATTCTTTATTATTTATTAATGTCGTTGTTAATTTACATTTGTTTATTGATAATTATTTCAATAAATGGTATTTATATTGAAGATGATTAGCGACTATTGATAATTATTTCAATAAATATATTGAGGATGATTAGCCACTAATCCAGTGTAAAATTTTTTTAATTCTATATTACTATGCATGTATGCATTGTAATATGTATTAATTTATCACTTCGTCTGCCTTGTTGGTCAGTAGAGAAGCAGACATATGCGTTCGGCAAATGCCAAGAGGAGCCAGACGAAACTCAGAAGTCATGTGATATATTCAGATATCTCGTCAGATTGATCTGAATTGATGAATGCGCCTATAATATTTTACAGGCCTCAGCCTTGTTTGGACAACGTCAGGATCGGTGTGAACAATGCCGACAAACCGGCGGATTAGCCTAGCGGATAATGATGTGGGCTAAAGTTGTGAGTAAGGATGGAGAGATGGTCAAGGGAACAGAGTTCACTTCAGTTCAGAGTTCTTATTGAAATCTTCGTCCACACGGGGAACTATTTATAATCGTTATCCAGTCTTTGTTTTCCTGGTGATCTTCTTCGGACGGTAATCACGTCGTTAACTAATGACTCCAGGTGGGGAAGCACCTTTCTTCTTGTGAATGGGATCCAACCCTGTTAGTGCGGTGCAATTAGAGGAACGGGAGGGCAGTTGTGAAACCTCGGCGGTGAAAACTATTCTTTTCCCGTTCTCACTCCGTTCTCCCTTGGGATCTCTCTCTCGTTTTTCCCTGATGCGGGCGGCCGATCCCCTTTTATAACATCCCCGAATCTGGGACCAAAACGTCACATCTCAGGCTTCGATGCATTCCCAACTATTGTTTATTATTTCCTTTGCGATAGTCCTTGGACACCTAATGAAAACTATTCTTTTCCCGTTCTCACTCCGTTCTCCCTTGGGATCTCTCTCTCGTTTTTTCCCTGATGCGGACGGCCGATCCCCTTTTATAACATCCCCGAATCTGGAACCAAAACGTCACATCTCAGGCTTCGATGCATTCCCAACTATTGTTTATTATTTCCTTTTCAGGTGGGGACTACTGGGATAGTCCTTGGACACCTGCACAAGCACGGTCCTTTGCCCACGATACGTAATCCCTTTTGTTTTCGAGATTTACGACTTTGGGAACAGAAAGTTTCACGCCGGGCAGTGCAACTCGGTAAATACTTTCTTTTTTATCTTAACGTTCTTCCTCCCTTTTACAGTATCTTTGTTCAATGTTTATCGCTTTCTCCCTTTTACAATTTCTTTGTTTGTTGTATTAAATTTTCTTATATATCGCGAATATAATTCATATTTTCGTGATCCTCACACTAATCAATCGATTAAAGTGATATAAATAAATTTAGCGATTAAATTGATTATGCTAATAATATTCATTGTTTATTTAACATCTGTTTCTGAATATTTGGAATGTATCCTTCATTGTTTGGTCTGTTGGGCTGAGAGAATGCATAGCAATTTCTTATAACCCTTAGGATAATCAACATTTAAGAAATAAAACAATTTGAAGTCGTAACGGATATTCGTATTTAAATTTTTCAGACTATACGGAAATTATTTACATGTTCAATGACATAAATTGAAAAATTTCATCAAACTATCAATATCATTTTTGTAATGCCAAGTATATTTAATCATAGCTATGTCATTATATGACGTAGCTATGATTAAATATAGTTTGCATCACAAAAATTTCTGTTTATCACATTTCTGTGAAGGACAAATAGATAATATTAGAAATGTTACATCAGGTTTGTTCGACAAAATTTTCCAGTACAACATTGTGGCTTGTCATTTCATTTTGCAAACAAGAATATACTGTTTTCCCTTCACATTAATAGGCCTATAGTGTGAAGGAAAACTTCATCGTGAAATTTTGTGTACTGATAGGGGGCCTGGAAATAAGTCGAAAATGACTAATGAACATATGGTCTAAATGAAATTTTTCTGGTTATAACCTTTTACAGCTAGCCATTCACCATCGAGTACACAAAGCGTCACGATTGGACGCGTTGCCAAGATGCGTCGCTAGCCTTCTTACTACCCAGTAATAAGTAGCAGTTTGTGTACTCGATGGTAATTGGCTAGCATGAAAAGATTATAACTCGAAAACGGTGCCGTTTAGACTATATGTTCATTAGACATTTTCGATTATTTCGAGGTCCCCCATCAATACACAAAGTGTTACGACGAAGTTTTTCATCCTGTATATATTTTAATGTGACGTAATATTACATTATAAAATAAAAGATTATAACTCGAAAACGGTGCCATTTAGACTATATGTTCATTAGACATTTTCGATTATTTCGAGGTCCCCATCAATACACAAAGTTTTACGACGACGTTTTTCATCCTGTATATATTTTAGTGTGACGTAATATTACATTATAAAAAAAAATCTTTAGAAGGTAAGGTACTTGGCTCAGAATTAAAGCAAAAAAAGCAATTGATCACTATTGGGAAAACCCAATAGTGATCAACGGTTTTGCTTACAATACAATATTACAACAAGTACAATATCTCTATCAAATTAATTGTAGGATATACTAATTCAAAAATATGTTTTCATAGAAAATGTACTTAAAGTTGTTTAGAGGTAACTAAATTTCGAAAAATTGAGGATTAAAGATAAGTATTAATGTAAAAGTTGGTGAATTAGAAGTAGTATTCTTATCAAGATAAGACAGATTGCGATCAAATTATTCTCAAATTACCTGTTCCGCCTTCAAATCTTTCTAAAATCGCAACGCATGCTTAAATACATTTTTAAATCAATGAATTTTTTTAAACGACTCTAGATTAATTTTAAAATCTTAATAAGCTTTAATTATATTACTTATATAGATATTTTCAGAAAATATAAAATATATTATTTATACACTCAGTGTTAGTTTTCTTAGTGTTTTTTTTAAATCATCTATGATTTATAGAATTTCTGAAAATGATTAAATTCGAATGATCTGATTACTCTGTAAAATTTTATAAAAATCAATTAAGTGATGAGCAGAAACCTTTGAAATTTAAATGTTCTCCATTCATAAAGAGTTTTATAAAAATAATTAATTGATACAACGTTGGGGTCATATTAAATTACCAGAATATCATGCAGATTTCATGAAAATCGAAAAAATAACTATAACTTAAAATGAGATTAACTGAGAGTAATGAACAACTGCATCTATGATTTATAGAATTTCTGAAAATGATTAAATTCGAATGATCTGATTACTCTGTTAAATTTTATAAAAATCAATTAAGTGATGAGCAGAAACCTTTGAAATTTGAATGTTCTCCATTCATAAAGAGTTTTATAAAAATAATTAATTGATAGTGTTGGAGTCATATTAAATTACCAGAATATCATGCAGATTTCATGAAAATCGAAGAAATAACTATAACTTAAAATGAGATTAACTGAGAGTAATGAACAAATGATATTTTTTAAGTTGTGCATCAGGATGGTGAATTAAACAACAGCCAAGTCACATTAAAACCACAATATCTCTATCAAATTTCATGAAAATATATTATTTCAAAAATTATCAACATATTTAAAATCTAAAAAAAACTGGGACTGTATTTTCATCAAATTTCATGAAAATATATTATTTCAAAAATTATCAACATATTTAAAATCTAAAAAAAAACTAGGACGGTATTTTCAGAGAAGGGATGCTAAAACAGAAAATTTCGAATAGAAAACACATAAATCCTAGAATTACGTAAATAGTTTATTGAAATTGTTCTTTAATATATTTTGAAAATTTTGTATTGTATTTAAAGTTTATTAAAATAATAAATTTCACATTTACTTGATTTTTGAATATTTTTTTTTTACATTTAAAACATTTTTAATAATTTAAAAACAAAAAGATAAATAAAGCAGTTTTTATCTGCTTTATTTATCTTTAATTTACGTTGCAAAAGCTTAATATTTTATACTTTTAAAGAAAGATACTTTATAATGATAATTAATGGAAATTTAACAATAGTAACAATTATATCGAAAAAATTTTTTTATAACAATACTACAGTACTTAATATGAAGAAGTGTTTTTAATATTGTGGATATTTTTTATGACGCAATATAATATATTGAATATGACAGAGTCTTCGGATAAAATATTATTCAGAAGTGAAGATGCATTAGAAACACTGGTAACGCAATCAACGATTATTCAAAATTATCCAATGGTATTTAGGAAATTCCTGCAAGTCAGTATTTTCTCAGATAGTATTCTGAAATTACCTGTTCCGCCTTCAAAACTCTCTAAAATCGCAAAGTATGCTTAAACACATTTTTAAATCAATGATTATTTTAAAATATTATAGATTAATTTTAAATTATTAATGAGCTATAATTATTTATAAGTAAGCTTGTAATTCTTGTTGAATGGTTTTCCTAAACAAAAGTTGGATTTGTGTTCTTATTTTAGTTTCATAAAAACAGGAAATCTTTCTTTCACTTCGATCGATGATGCATTCGAAACATATGAATTGAGTAAGATAAAAGAACTCAAGACTATAGAAAAGAAATGTAATGAATATTTAGTTGATCAGATAAATCCGCAGAATGTGTGCAGAATTTACGAAATTGCTTGCCGGCAGAACAACACTGTACTTCAATATCATTGCTGGAAAGCATTCGATCGTAAATGCAATGAAATATTATCTGGGTCGGAATTTCTGCAATGTGAAGAAATCACTATTTTCAGATATCTGACACGACCGATTTATGAATCCTTGAAAGAAGATGTTCTCTTTAACACCGTTTATAAGTGGATTAAAAATAAAGCTGAAGAGAGATTCAGGCAACAATCACAGGCACAAACTACAGTTACGCCTAGAAAAATAGAACAAGAAATCAGAGCTATAATTGAACCATTTCTTCCTTTCGTCAGATTTCTAACAATGCGGAGTGAATATTTAGAAAATGAAATTTTTAAGCGAAATCTGCTGACCGAAGACGAAATTAAAGGGATTCGACAGTTTATTATAAAAAAAGACAAGACATCTTTGCCAAATTCAATTTGTGACAATAATTCAAAGAGAAATAAAAGTGTTTATAAAACTTTATTTCAATATAAAAATTGTCATACTTTTCGAAAATCAATGTTCGAGGTCTCGGAAAAGCCTATGTCATTTTTTTGTGAAATTAAAGTAAACGAAGACTGTTTTGTCACAAATATTGACATGCCATTCACCATAATAAATTTTTCTGAAACAGTGAGAGTGATCATCTTAGGGAGAAATATTAACATCTCGGAAAATTTAGAGGAGAGAATTGAAACATGCTATCATCAAGGAATTATAAATATGAGAGAACCTTTGTTTCTCAGAAAAGGAATGCAATACCAGCTGCAAGTTAAAATTGCGGATGAACGATTAAAAGAGTGTAATATAGAATTGGAGGAAGGAATTTTATTGTACTTAAATGACTTCGTTAACGAAACAACCAAAGCATATTATTTCCACGTAACTTTATATTTTTGAAAACCATTGAAAATATTGAAGTACAATATTCTAAATTTGTTTGAACATTTAGTAACAGTTAAGATAACTAAATCTGTATTAATAGTTAACGCAAAATTCAAAGCAAAATTCAAAAGCAAAAGATTCAATACAAAATTCAAAATTCAATACAAAATTCAAAGCAAAAGATCTGTTTCGTAAAACTCTGTGTCATTAAAGAGGAACCTTTTAACAATTAATGTTTTGGGTGAAATCATTGATCTTTATAAATATCTAAAAATATTTGTGTATATGGATCCCTATATAGACGTTTTATGTACGCATATATATCTTCTTACATTTGGTACATTCATTAAATCTAGAAAGTTGAAATTTGAGAATGCTGTAGAAAAAGATCATTCAACTGATTTGCAGTTGAATGATCTTTCTCTACAGCATGAAAATTAGTTGCAGTCTTTTTATAGTAACCACAGAGTAAATTTATACAATACACATCTGGGATAAATTTAATTGTCTATTTAAATAATATTTAACATATAAATCAGAATTGAATAATAAATTATATGCAAAAACAATATAAATTGATTGACTGACTGACACGCTAGTTTTTCGGTAAAATGGAAAATAACCAAAGTAGTAATATTTAGTCCGTTATAGTGGAAAATTCCTAAAAGCAAATTTCGTAAAACGAAAGAAGATAGTTGTATTTTTATTAAATGTAGATATAAAAAAAATTGAATGCATAAGCACATTTAAATTATATCTGTGGGTCGGAAGTATAGGGCACAATGTCCATTTGTGGCCAAAATGAGATTATTGGCACAATCATATGGGTTTCTCGTTCTCTACCCACAGATATACAACACTATGTCCTACATCAATAATTGGTGGAGTTACGGTGCTTTTAAATAACACCAAGTCCATAAGGGAGAACAACGTAAAACAACTTCAAACTGCTCTCCTGTAAAATGTAGTAAATCTGATATAGTGTCCTATACACCTCCGACACACAGATATATTCTGATAGATGATGAAGCTGATGGGATTCGTTTTTTTCACGTTAAATAGAATATGTGAAATTTATCTCAGAGAAATTGTGTAAAAATAAATAATAGATCAAAAATTTTTTCTTCAGTAAAGAAGAAAAATCGAGAAGTCTTTGACTTCAAATGATGAAATAGTTTAAAAAGTTATAACTAATTATTTTCGGAAATTAACGTTCAGGTAAATTATATCTTTTGGTTCTTCTGGTTCTGTTCTCGCAGAGTTGAACAAAGTCCAAATCTCGTCTCTATTACGTTCGTGATAATCACTATGATTTCAGGCACTTGGTACTAAGTTCTTATTTTCTCTTTTCGTTCCAGCGATTGTATCTCCTCACTTTTCGACCGTCTTCTATTATAATTGGGACTCGGCTAGGTATGTGACTGTATCGTTCAGCAGATGCAACTCGACTCTTCATTCAAGTATGGAGGCGACTTACTTCTTCGGCCGTAGAGACTCGACTGACTTCAAAGAATTTTCTTCCCCAGGACCGAATTTGACCTCGTGATCTTTTCGACCCATACCCGATCTCGGAGACAGCTTACACTCATTTTTCTTCTATTTCTACATAAACGCAGATCATATATAGCTTCAGATGATTGCGACACCTGCACGTATACGGCCATCGAATCGACGTGTATATTTTGTTTTGGGTAATTTACGACTAAAGTCCCTTCACTCCGTGTTGCAATGTTTATCACTTCTTAGGGTTCCCTCTCTCTAATATACGATATCTGTCACATAATTTACCCGTGCATCGTTCAGGGCCCAGCCCGGCGATTCCTATTCTTCACCATTGGCCCCTCCACGGTGTGGGTGCACCCCGTGTTTGGAACTAGCCCCATCCCTTACTAATTTCGGTCGGCCGGATGGCCAGGTAGGTCCCCTCACTTGGGAGACGATGTTTACAAGTTAATTTATCGTATTACAACCAAATTTTTGTTTACAAGTACTAATATTAAATTTTTGATGATTATTATACATTTTAATTTTATCCGATATCGGACATCTCCACAATAAGATTGGCGTTACAGGTTAGAGAATAACATTATGACATAACTGTGTTTAAAGCATAAGATATGACCATCATTTTTTGGTATGACATAGGTTGTTGTTGGGACGAAGAAGGGTTTTGGGAGTGTGACGTAGCAGTTGGTTGGTTAGAAGTTAATATGGAGATGCAAAGAAGATGTTATATACGGGAAGTTCAATGAAAAGGGCGAATAAAAGATATTTTTATATTTACTAACTGTAATATGTTTTGTGAGAAGAGTAAAAAAGAGTTATTGCTTATTATCGGAAAGATGAGATGGATTGAATTAAAAGGTTTCACGCCAAATCGAGTAGGAAAACCATTTGAATAATGTAACATCATCATGTATTTTTTGGATATTACCGTTTTTTTTTTTTTGATGGTGGTAAATTTTTTCAATTTAGAAATGTGTTTATTATAATCAGAATTGCAAGAAAAACGTTTTTTTTTTATTAAAATTAGTAAGGTATAAATCAGTGGTCTGTAACCTTTTTTTATTGCGTGTTATATTTAGTATATTGAAGGTTCACATTTTGGGTTCGAATCTATGTAGTTGTGCAGTAGACGAAAATGTGTTTGGTCAACCCTTTGTACTCCAGAGTCAATACGTTCTTGACAGGCCGTTGACCTGCTACAACTCCGTTGTCAATAACCTATTGACAGGATCTGGTGCCCTTAGTTTTATTTATAATGAAAAATAAATTTTCAAAATATTATTTTTGTCACATTTTTCATTGTTTTATCATTGTAACACCAAAATTTGCTAAAATGTGGATTTTTAATTAAATTTTTAATTAATTTAATCGCTTTTTAATCGGATTTACTAATATAAGCGCCATCTTTGGACCGCCAAAAATTTAAGAACGGATTGTTCGAATTTGTCCGACTTGGTCTATCATGTTCCACATTTCCTTCTTAGTTTACCTTTATTTTTTTACAGATATCTTGGTCCAATTAACTTACTTTTTTTTACAGATATCTTTATCCAGTAAATTAAAATTTGGGAAAGTTTGTCCCTTTATAAATATCCAATTAATTAAAATTTGGGAAAGTTTGGCTCCTTGTAAATAATATGATTTTAGCGCTTTATCACACATAAAATTCGATAAACTAATTTTATTTAAAAATTTATAAATTTTAACTCATCAGAGAAACAAAGCAACTTATACCACGCTTATCGATCGACGCGAAAGTCGGCGTCCTAGATTGTGGCGGGAAATATCTATCGGTTTTCCAAATCAGCTGATTGTTTGTTTACATGAGATATATTTTTAAAATAACACAAAAATTTAAACAATAAAGTAATTTTTTTGCTATCTCTAATAGAAACAAGTAATTAGTTGACCAGCGGTGTATAATTACTGTCAATAATGTCCATCTAAGGTCAACTACATGACTTTAGGCTGTGGACTACTTACATTATGTTTACTAAGGGGAGAGGAGCTATGACAAGCCTATCCCCTTTGTTTGAAAATGCTATTATTATTATATTTTAACTATTCTTTGAAAAATTAATGAGTTAGAATGACGAACTACAGAAAAATAATTCACCATCCGCCATTTTTAAAAGGCACTGAGACAAATCTTGAGTAAAAACGTATAAAAAGCGATAATTTATCAAAAATCAGTGATAAAACTGAAATACAGATGACAGAGATAATTTTTCGAAAATCAGTGCTAAATCTGGCATAGAGATGGCAGGATAATAGCTACGTATACAAATTATAGCAATATTTATTAAAATAAATAAATTTTTAACAAAGTCGACATTCATATACATACTAATACTTCTTATAAAATGTATTTTTCACACATTATTTTAAGAAAATAGGAAGAAAAATGGCTAATAAATAATAACTTTAAACATTTGTTTAATAGAATACCGTATTTTATCCGCGAGAGGGATAATTCAATTGTTTACACAGAGGTATCCGATTACACTCAGGGTATCAAAATTACAATATAAATTGTCTTCGTTAGTTGGAAAAGTTTTTTAGAATTATGAAGTGTTTGGTATTACTAGATGCGGAATATCATCAGGAATGTAAATATATAAATAATATTTTATCCGATGCCAAAAATCATGAATAATTTGAAAAAATGCATAAAATTTACATATGCTAATTAGGCCTAATTGCTTTCGTATTTTTTCTCTCTTATTCTTTTGATTCTTTACCAAAACTAAGAAAAGGATATCAGAATACAGTAAATTTCCGACAGAATCCAATTTTTTCGTGCCAAAAAATTTAAATGCAAAAAAGTTATGGCAAAAAAAAAAATCATAATTTTTTTAAATGGCCGTGCTAGAGCGGTAGACCATTAAAAAAATATTTTTTAGGAACGCAAAGGGTCTATCTATATTTAAATTATCGGTGTACTGATAATTTTTCTTTAGGATTCAATGTTAAACTAATGAGTGCAAAGCTCATTTACGATCAAATATTTTGGCGGGATACGTCAAATGTTATCGCAGTTCACTGCTGACTCGAGATCATAGATTGCCGAGCGCTGGTTTAAATATCTAATTCGTAAATAATTGTTTTGGTCAAAAGTAATTTAAATATTCAACTTTCTGCAAGTATAAAATGTTAGACAAATTTTCGTTATTGAAAATTTACTCACAAATTAAAAAATATATTTAACTAATTACCAAGATGAAACAGTTAAGCCTTGTGGTAGAGTGCTCAAGACCACATGATATCCCCGAACAAACACTAATTATTAAATTAATTGGCACAAATAAATAACACTTTTAATAAAGTGTTATTAACGCTTGTTAATAACACTTGTTGAACGTGAATCAACAATTTCTATCGGAAGTTTTATAGAATAAAGAATGCTATTATTTTCCACAAATACTTCACAATGAAATTCTGAGTTTCCGAAAAATATAGCGTAATTTTTATGACCTAAATTGTGCTGATTTTCGTAACCAAATAAATCCGAATGTTTCACTGTTGTCCTGTTGGTATTGTCTGCCGAAATTAATCCAGAGTTTGGTGCAGTGATAGCTTTTAATCGAATTGCTTTTCTTTCTTCATCATTTAAGAAGTTTAACGGAACAC
This sequence comes from Olivierus martensii, assembly GCA_000484575.1. Taxonomy (NCBI): domain Eukaryota; kingdom Metazoa; phylum Arthropoda; class Arachnida; order Scorpiones; family Buthidae; genus Olivierus; species Olivierus martensii. Next base: position 65,321 of record AYEL01090263.1, on the reverse strand, counting down.
ATCGTTTTCCAATTCCTCTTGACTCATTACGAGAAATCTGATCATTGGAAGAAACTTATTCATTAACAATCGAAAACCTGAACGTAAATGTTCGGATTGCATCACAGATCCTCGATCGACCGATTCTTGATTACAGAACTTTGTCAGAACCCAATTATATACAGCTTGGAATATATTATACTCAGTTAAATCTGTATATTTTGGGCGAGAAAGGAAAGTGAAAATTGTTCCTTCGTCGCATTTTATAAAGTCTTCTGTTTGAAATATCTCGCTCCAATTTGAATCGAACAATTGCCAGGGAGTTATATTGTATATTTCGATCTCCAAATTTCTGAGCAAAGTCGTGAACACTGCAGACGTTTTGAGAATCGGTGTTCTTATTCACAAACTCTCTGCATGACCATTTTAATTCTTCGATTTCATATGTTTAGCTTAAAACATACATTTCGAGTGCGTTATTAACAGTAGTGAATAATGCGTTTCCTGTTTCCATAAATCTGAAAAGACATCAAATTTCAAGAAAATACTATAATTAATTAAATACATTTTTATTCGGATATATCATTATTCTATGAATGTTATTTAATATTATCAATTTCTAAAATTTAAAATAATTCTTTATGTAAACATACTCTATAATTTGATTGACACGATCCACAGGAACATCCAAAGAAAGTGTAAGATATGGCAGGTTTGCAGGATATTCTATTTTTGAAAACAGTAATGGACTTTTTGATTCCAAATGCGCTCTGGAAATAAATAGTTATTTTCCGTTCTTACAATTTATAAACACTTGATCCATAATAAATATTTATAGCGAGAATGAATTAAAATTTTGATTAGATGTGATTTAGATAATATAATGTATTATTATTATGAAATATAATAAACATGTCTTTGTTAGAAATTACTCGTTGATATTTGTTACGTCTTTAACTTATAGAAATCATATTAATCAGAAAAAAATGTTTAGGCTTCTTTTACTTCTGAATCTATTCAATAAGAATATAGATGGTATAGAATATTCTGTAGTTTTAATACATTTTACCAGTAAATGAATACTGATGACCATCTAACCCGCTCTGTTATTTCTGAAATATATGTAGACTCAAAATCACTACCAATGGAAATGAATTGTCACAGAACACTACAATCATTTTATAATATTTTCAACAAGGGAACTATCTAATAAATATTGCTGTAATTTATATTCGTAGTAATCATCGACCCATCTATATGCTAGATTTAGCATTAGTTTTTCATAAATTATCGAATTTCACAGTTGTTTTACTGAAAATTTCGCGTCAAATTCCTTATAAAAATATACGGATCCTGAATTATTTCTCTTTATTTAGTAGTTATGTCATTATTTTGTATTACTTCTGCGAAATTAATACTATGTTATTATTTTCAAACAAAAAGGTCGGTTATGATGCCTCTTCCCTTACTTATCATAATGAAATTACTTCATAGCCGCAGATCAAATAGTTGTCCTTGATTTTGTTAATTGTTTTACATTCCTAGTTTACTAATTAATAGTTTTGTCTGCAGTTAACATAAAAGTGACAAATATTATAAATAAAATAAAAATATTTAAATAAGTGACTTATGTAAACAACGTTCAGATGCTACGTAATTAGCTGATTTTTTGTCTGCAGTTAACATAAAAGTGACAAATATTATAAATAAAATAAAAATATTTAAATAATTGAGTTATGTAAACAACGTTCAGATGCTATGTAATTAGCTGATTATTTTCCGCCATAATCTAGGATGGGAACTTCCATTGAGATTTTTAAATAAACTCTATCAAATATAGGTATATGAACTTGAAAGGCAAACTATTTTGGACCTTTGTTTATATCTAGTATTCCCTTTGTTTTGATTAGTAGTATCTGTGATTTAAATTGGAAAATTAAAAATTTTTCAGAAACATTCTGCATTAAAATATGAAAATATCGACAATGCTATACATCCTATTCCATGATTTTAATATTTAATTTGGGTTTGACTAAGTTTCACCGACTATGTTGCGAATTTGGCTGGTGTAAACCTGAATTGATTAGATTTATGTTTATATTTTGAATATTGCCCGATCAATTTGGCGGACGGAATTATATGTTTGTTTATATCCAAATATAAAAACTACAACAGCCAATCTCGGTAAAATTCATTATGATTCGCTATTTAAAGCGTAAATAGCTGGGTTACTCAACAACTTTTTACAATAAACTTTGTTTAAGATATCAAGATAAATAAACATTCCTTAAAGTTTAAAAAAATAGTGAATAAAAGGCATTGTGTTCAGTCTTCAGTTGAACACAACGCAGCTGGGTTACTCAACAACTTTTTACAATAAACTTTGTTTAAGATATCAAGATAAATAAATATTCCTTAAAGTTTAAAAAAATAGTGAATAAAAGTCATTGTGTTCAGTCTTCAGTTGAACACAACGTCTTTTACATGATGATGGAAGGGGACTATTCTACACCAATGATTTATCTTCGTCTTTCTTCTCCGCACTTTGTGTATCAGGACAAGTATTACACTGTTTCATCGCCTGAAATAATAATACAGTGAATTGTAATTCACCTGGGATGATTTTTTATTACAAAAGTTAAATAAAAACTTGAATGATAGGAACGAAAATTGGCCTTTAAATTTTATAATAAATGTCGTTTATTGAATACTAGCCTACATACCAGGCGTTGCTCGGGAATTTGGGGTACAATATTTGTTGAAACATATTAGTTTCTGGTTTTTTGTCAACAGATGACGCCACTTTTTATTCTTATAGAATATTAAGTGGCGGGGCGAAACAAGCCCTTTCACAGGCTGGATACTTCTGCAAAGGAGTCATCCGGATCGTTGAGGACGAAGATCGAAGGGCCGGCCAAGACCCCAAGATAAATATTTTCAACGGCTTAGTTTCTGATTTACGAGATTTTCTAATAGCTATAAATGACATTTTACTTGTAAGTAACGCTGGAAAAAATCAAACCTTTGTAGTGATGTCATTCATTGGAACTTTTGTGACTTCACACACTCATATATCATGATCATGATCAATACTCATCATCAGCATTTCTTATTTCATCCACTGCTGGATATATATATCTCACTCTATCTTGTGAAATCTGCATCCATTGGGAACCAATTACTTTTCTTATTTCATCGCTCCATCTTTTGTATTACTGCCAGGATATTCTGCTTATATGGAAAATTTGTCGTCCTAGTTTTCATCAATGAATTTTTAAAATTCTTATACGCATTTTATATTTCGACAAAACGTTTTTATTGTAGTTCCTCTTGTTGATTTAATCATATATATGATATCTTATATATAATGCGATCTAAACAATCCGTCGCCCGAATGGTCGCGTGGTAAAGCTGTGGCTTACCACTTTGGAGGATCCAGGTCCAACATCTCTAATTTTCTAAGAAAGGTCCGGGCCCGGCCTGTTGAACCCCATTCTAAATTAAGTCAACCATCCGGTTGACCCCATCATGGGTGTTGGCCAGCCTGTGAAGGGCTCTATAAGTGGCCTCGGCCAGATAAAAAATATCCCATGAGGATTTGGCGGCTTAACCTATCAAACCAAACGTAAGCAAATTTCTCTGCAAAATAATCTTTTACTATATTCAGATTGGGTTAAATACACAGTTATCATTTCAGGAAAAAATAATACAATTATTACGGTATATTAAACATTTTTGGCCTCGGCCAGATAAAAAATATCCCATGAGGATTTGGCGGCTTAACCTATCAAACCAAACCTAAGCAAATTTCTCTGCAAAATAATCTTTTACTATATTCAGATTGTGTTAAATACACAGTTATCATTTCAGGAAAAAATAATACAATTATTACAGTATATTAAACATTTGTAAAGAAAGAATATCAAATTTATCATATATAATTTCAGGCATATCAGATGATATGATGTAATTATGATATTTTTACATTTATTGTGGCACTAAGTAAGAACTTTATCAAGAAAATATGACCATAGAAATAGTTTCTATTAAGAAGAGTCAAATGTTCTTAGAGGAAACTAATAATTATTATTCATTAAAATTAAACTGAGAGAACACAGAAAGAATCTAATTTGGGAATTTTTATACAATGATAAATTTAAAATTTTTACATAATTTTATAAATACTATAACCTGTTTATTAGCATTGCAATAAGAAGTGAATTAAACACTTATACTTACTAAAAGGATTTAAACGATCAAACGTGGACGTCATTTATCATTGAGTTCGCATTAAAGTTTTCATAATTTTTCATTCTAAAGAAACTATCATTTTTCCAATAAAAAAATTATTTCGTAATCTTAATGCTTGACAATATTAGAAACACGGAACAATAAGTTAGACTACAAGTAAGAGCAATAGAGATTCCTTTGTTATTAGTTAATCAAGGATTATTAATTCATCATTTATTCAAATTTTACTAGTTATAAAAGACGTCATGTACGATTAAAATAAACATCAGATGTTTTTCATTTTTCCAATAAAAAAATTATTTCGTAATCTTAATGCTTGACAATATTAGAAACACAGAACAATAAGTTAGACTACAACTAAGAGCAATACAGATTCCTTTGTTATTAGTTAATCAAGGATTATTAATTCATCATTTATCCAAATTTTACTAGTCATAAAAGACGTCATGTACGATTAAAATAAACATCAGTTGTCTTATTTGTTATTTTAGATTATTAAAAATATGAAGTGACAATGAAATAAATTAGATTCAAGAAATGAAATTTTGTGATGCCAGGTTAATCCAATGAATGGAGCTTGAATAAAAAAGCTTTTTTCCTAATAAAAATTATCCCTCTGTTAACTTCTTCATACGGAATTCTAATTCTCAATTCGTATACCATGTCCTTTTCGAAAAGGAAACCATCTGACAGTTTTATAATCACATACTAATTTGAAGTCAACCTTACATCTATCATATCTTTATGATTCCATTTGAACCATCCTGTGAAAATCACAGGATGGTTCAAATGGATTTTAATGGTTATTCAGATGGTTATATCTTGGCCATACTAATTTGAAGTCAACCTTACATCTATCATATCTTTATGATTCCATTTGAACCATCCTGTGAAAATCACATTTATATCTTGGCCACTGATGACATATATTGAAAGCTTTAATTCAGTGATAAGGCAGTTTTCCTCTACTGAAATATCACAATAAAACTGTTCATATCCTAAAAGTTTATATTCTAAAAAGTGCATATCGCACCAGTTGTGATATTTAAATAAAGTTCGATACACCTCATTAGCATGGTCGGATTTATCTATAGGCCGATCAAGACCGCGTCCTAGGGCCCCGCGATTCTAAGGACCCCAAAAATAACAAACAGTTTTCAACTTTTATGAACTTTTAATAAGAAAAAATGGGTTTTTATTAAAGTGCTAGATAGAAAGTAAAATTTTAAAGGTACCTTATAACTTATAGCCTTTAAAATTAAATGGAGCTGATTTGAATTTTTAGGGACCCAAAGCCTTGCTCGTCCTAGGGATCCCAAAAATGAAAATCCGACTCTGCTGATTAGTTCTCTTCTGTTTTATTTTGCAAATTTTATTTGGCCAAGGTAATTCTACTACTTTTTATAATATAGACGAATCGCTTTAATTTCTTCAGGATTTAATATATTTAATCTGAAAACAAAGTTTTCTAAAAATCTCCATGGCATGACTAAGAATCTTATAAAAGGCAGAAATGTCTTAATGATAGCTCTAATTCCAATTTTTTCACTTAATATTTGCTTTTGGAAGATTTTAATTCATATTAGCTGTTCTGTTTTACGGTGTCTTATTTTACACCATGCATAAATGCCTAAAAAGAGATCATTTGCTGTTAAGGACTTGTAGATGGGGCGACATAACTAAGTGAAAATGATCTTTTCTCCACAATTCAGGAATACTTGATGGAAAAATACTTATTTCCATAATATATCGAACATTTTCCAGCAATGAAATTGAAGGATTTGATCCCTTTGCTGGAAGGCAAATTCACAAATACTGCAGACATTTTCAGGTTTCATTTTATGGATGAGATAATCCTGACAGTTTCTTATCATTGTATTAAGTTCGTATAACATACTGATTCTGTGAATATCCAATGCGTTTTGGATTGAAATTAAAAGAGGTTCTATATCCACTAAACTGAAGTAGAAAGCTAATTGCAAATAAAAAATCAATAATTTTCAATAATATTTGCATTATTAAATTACAATATTTAGGTGTTTAAAAATAAATATATTTCCAAATAAAATGAAAATTTATATAAAAAACACTGTAATGTGAACAAAAATATACAGGATTTAATTATAAGCAACATTTGATGAAAATTCATTTTTGCAATTAAAATTATAAGAGAGAATATTATTTTTCCCATTATGTGATACGATGAGGAAAATAATATTTCCATCAAATAAATAAAAATTTGGTTGGTTGTACAGAAGCAGTTTCCCCATTTATGTGAAATGTATCTCTGAATAATTTCAAAAAATAATTATTTGTAAATAGGCAAACTATTTCATAATTATTATTTCTTAGTGAATATATAAAACTTATTTAAGATAAATATAAATTATTTAATTTGTTTTCTTTTTTCATTATTTTAAAGGAGAAGAGATGTTCAATTATTTGTAAATAGGCAAACTATTTCATAATTATTATTTCTTAGTGAATATATAAAACATATTTACGATAAATATAAATTATTCAATTTGTTTTCTTTTTTCATTATTTTAAAGGAGAAGAGATGATGTTCAGAGTAGATGTTTTTATTTTATTATTATTATTTTTTCTTAGTCATGAATGTAAAATTTTTTATCAATATTTAACTTGTTAACTAGTAATTTATAAGTTTTATAGTTTTGTGTTTTTTTCATTAAATGAATATATATTTCTTTTCTAGAATATCTGAAGATATTTTCAGTTAAAAAATAAAGTAGAACATTATCATGAAAATGCTCTTTTTCTATGTGTATCTTGTTTCTACTAGTATACCTTGATTTATATTATTACAATTTACAGTATCTTTTATTTGATAATAATATGAAATCTGATTATATGGTGGGATTTAGCAAATTAATTTAATATATTTTATTAATCATAAATATAATTTTTAGCTTACTAAACACTCGATATAAAATTTATATTAACAATTCTTATACATATTTAATTATAAACAGCATCATATCATACCTGACAAACTGTGAAAGTAACTCAAACGTTATATTTAAAGTTCGAATCTTGATAATTCGCTCTCATATGTGATTCTTCTATCCAGCGTTGGACATTTGTCAATCAGTTTTGATTTATATACGGAAATTTCTCTATCATCTTCATATATTACAAACATTTCATCGAAGAAAAACTCATGTCGAAAATAAATGAATCAATTTTTATATTGAGCAATTATAAATTTAACAGAGAGACAGATAAACCAAATTATAGTTTTCTTTATCAATTATCGATTGAATTCTTAGATAAATTTATTATTTTTGGAAATTCAGATTTTATTTATGATTTTCTCTTTGTACCCTTTTGATTTTTCATAAAATTATTAACTACATAATTGTGCTAGATTTTACCAGCAGGAATGAAACACAGGATTCATCATTAAACCATACGGTTTCTAATTTTTCTTTCTTTATGTTTAATCCATTGAAACTTATTCTAGAAATAAAATTTTTATATATAAGTAACTGAATGATTCGGCATATAACTACTTATATTTATTTATTCAAGAATAAAATAAATGTACTTTATTTCTAGAAGACGACATACAAAGAGATTCGAAAATATTGTATAGATAAAGACAAGAAAAATTTATTGGTCGCAGATAGGTAAAAGTTCACCTTCCCTGTGTGATGGCTATGTATTGACTATATAGCAGGTTTTTTTAATGAATATATACATAAATCTTTAAACTAAAGATTTATGTTAGTCAATATCTACATCATGGTCCGGAGGGACGCATGTATATGTTCATTAAAAAAGCCTGCTATATAGTCAATACATAGCCATCACACAGGAAAGGTAAACTTTTACCATTATTTATTTTAATAAAGATAGGTAAGAAATATACATATGTAGTTTTGCTTTGATTTCTGAAGGAAATAGAGAACTTAGTATTTCTTAGTTAAATGTAATTCTTAAACAGGAAACTTATATTCTATCAATTCCAAGGTAAAAATTCTCAATCAATTCTTAGCTACCAAAATATCACGGTCGTTTATCAATTGATGATAAATATTAAAAAAATTATTAATATAAATAAAATTATTTATGCTATAATACAATGAAATGCTAGAGTTATTAAATATTTATCCTATTACTTACCACTCGATATTAAGTTTCCGAAGCAATTATTCCAAATTATTTTTTGAATTTATGTCTAATACCACTCTAGTCTGTGTAGAAAATTTCGAAATTTAATTTACATAAATACATAACTGAAAAAATTACTCTCATAAAGAAGATTTAGAGGAGAAGGTAATATTCAAAAAATCGAACTGGAAGAGAATTTTCCATTCAAAAACATTTATTTAAAAAAAATTAACGCTAATACTTTAAACAAAGCGTAAAATGCAGTTAAATTTCATCTGCATTAAAGAACGTTAGAAATGTCAATTTACTCTTTTATTACCGATTTTGTATTTTAAGGGCAAGAAGAAATTTTCATTTAAACTCTCCATGAAGTAAAATTTATATTTTAGTAAATATTTAATCGTAATTTCAAAAATGTTGCTAGCTTAGTAACTTGAAAAGCCTTTTCAATTGTCAGCCGTGTTCATTAATGTACTGCTGCCATTTATAGTTTTGCAACTTTAATGCGCAAAACTGATGGTGGGGCAAACGGACACACTTCTATGGGGGCAGAAGGGCACGTGTGTTTTATTGCCATTTATAGCTTAAAATGTGTATTTTATCAAATATTATTTATAGGAGGCTTATATTTATATTAATAAATTGCAAGAATGTTTACTTGTATCGAGTGGTATATCTGTAAAAGTATACTTTTACAGATATGATTGGTAATAGTGAAAGAAATTAAATTCGTTGATAATTACTTGAAAGAAAACGTGATATTCGTGACGAATGCTTTTAAAATTAACGGAATGGTATTAACAACTGCAGCTAAGGCATATATTATTCTAAATAACACATCAAAAAGGCGAGTTTGTCCATTGTAGAGATTTCCAAATTCGATCAACAAAATATTTTTTAAGAGAGAGGAAGTTGAAGTTAACAAAATTGATGCCATCAGTGGGAAAGACACCCAAGTAGCATAAATTTCTCTTTTAACTTCATTAAGAAAATGTAAATTTTGATAAACAAAACATTGGCCAGGCATACAGATTGCTATATAGTGTAAATTTTGTGTAAAACCTCTATTATTGGAAAAGACATTATGTGTTATGTATAGAAAATGGAAATGATCTGTATTTTGTTTGCCACTATTCTCTCAGTGATATTACTGATAAAGAAAACGAGTACTAATTACGGTGTCGAGAATCATCTGCTTAATCCCAAGATTATTTCCAGATGAGACAGACCTTTACTGTGATTGCAATGCCCGGCCATGAAAGATATCAATTGGATCGAATTCGTTTAGAAAAGTACAGCGCATACATATTCCCCACTGGTTTTTTGGATCAAGCTTCGAAGTTTCGCCACTATTTCGAGCGCATGATCCATGACTGCATCTTCACGAGAGCAGATTGTCAATATTATTCAATCCTGGATGGATATTAAAGTTATCATTTATGTTAGAAGTTATCGCTTTATATAGTTACAAAATCCTCAATAATTTTATTTGAAATCGTACCTATAACAGACATGGCTTCACTTATAGAGCCTGGATTTTCATGCATTTTGCTTTCGATTTAAATCTTTATAATGCGTATTTTTTGGATCATACAAATACGGACATTTTGTATTTTATATATTAACCGTTATTCTATATAAGTATCATTCGTTCCTTCAGCCGCCATTATGTGAAACCAGAAACTTTTACGATTGGCTATTTTACACACGTAACTTATTTCTAACGCGAAGAGATAATTAACCAGTCGAAGAATAGAACACGGCAGTGTCAATATCATTCGAGATCGAACTTGGCATCCTTGGAACTTGCTGTTTGTTGCCACATCTGTAGAGTATCGATACCGCAAATGGGAACGAGCCTTTATAATGAATTTGAATAAAAAAACATGCTAATACTGTTGTTATCACTATAGCAATTATTATTTTATATATATTCTAAGTTAAACGCTCTTTACATACATATAAATTCATATCTCTTACAAAACACCAAAGTATTTAATTATCAAAAACTGATGAATTAAGAGTTTATGAAATTGTTATTTTTGTGGGAAGGTTTATACTTGATTAAATATTAAAATGATAAAAAAGATGATAAAGTCTGCCATAACAATTGATATATTTATTGATGTATAAAGATATTTTATATTTTCAATGATACCTTACATAATTTTACCATAATACCGATAATTGAAGAGAATTTTTATTCAAGGATAAAACGTGTATGACAAAGAATAGGAATATTATTATGAGCTTTTATATATGTTACTTTAATTAAAAATTAGAAAATTTAAAATTAGTTGAACCAGAAATTAACAAATATGTATATTTTCATCGATTATCAAAAATATAAGGTCAGGAAGAAGTAGTAATAATCCCAATCCTTCCTGCCATGTTCTGTCTTTCTGCTCATCACTCTTTTATAATCTTTATCGCTTATGAAAGAGCGCGAATTCGCTAAAATATATATGCAGTTTCTCTCTATATCTTCCTTTGTAAATTTAACTTGAAAATAATATTCCATTTCCTTTTTAAGAAAGAGAGGTTCATTCAATTTTATAATCCCTTTGTTGTTACATGTATCGAATATCTCTTCTATATCTTCATTCTCTTTAATATTTTTTCCACTAATGCGTACTGTTACTGATTCTTTAATTGTAATAGAAACTGGCATTCGAATTTTAATCAGAAAACAATTTTCATTTACTTTAATTTGAGAGAAGAATTCATGAAAAGGATTCACTGGTTTGGCTCTCTTATAACCTAAATTGTGTTGTTCCTTGTATTCGAACAACGTATCATAAACTTTTTCCTTTTCTTTTTCTGTCAAAAACGTTCTCTTCGATTTGCTTTTACAAATTGTGTCTGGTAAATGTGCTTTCTTTTCATCTATTAAATATTGTCGAATTTCTTGAATTTCTTCTTCTTTTAAAATATGTAACTTAAAGACATTCTGTTCTAAATATTCCTTATCCATTACCAGAAAACGAATGAGATGAATAAACGATTCCATAATGCATCTTATAGCTTTCGCTTGATTTTCCTCTGTAGGATCTACTTTGGAGCCGGATGGTTGCTGAATTTTCTCTAGATATTTTGTTTTACTCCAATCGTAAACACTTGAAAAAAGTTTTTCTTCTGGTAATGTTTCGTATATAGGCCGACTTAAATACAATAGAATGATTGCTTCTTCGCAGTGCAAGAATTGTTCTGTAGAAAATATTTCTTTCCAGTCTGTGTCGAATTTTCTCCAGCACTGATATTGAAATTGAGTACCTCTCTGCAGACAGGCAACATGGTAAATGCGGCAAACATTATGAGGATTTAGGTTATCGGAGATAAATTTTTTGCACTGTTCTTCCATTTCTTGTAGTTTGCATCCTTTTATCAGATTCCTGATGAGAAATGCATCATCAATTGAATTCAGACACATATTTCCGGTTTGAACGAATCTAAAATAAATATGTACAAATTATGTATTTGAGAAGTAATGTACGAAAGTTGTTTTATGCTTTTGAGAGGCCAATTTTGAATTAAAACTAATTCAATATTAGAAAATTTGGTATGAATTCTTAATTCTTAACATACCTTATAAGATTAATAACGACTTGAGAAGGCAAAGGCAAATCCAGTGATATTTCAGATGAATCGCTGTCCTGAATAAGTTTTAAAAGAACCATTGGGTAATTTTGAACATATTTTGATATCTTTGTTTCGATTTGAAATCCATCTTCACTCCTCAATATCATCTGTTCTGAAGAAGTAGTCATATCAATTGGAATGATAATGAAACTATTTCAGTTATTCACAGTTTTTAAAAAATTTTCAGGTAGAAATTAAGATTATTGTTATGGAAATTAATTGTTCATTAAAGCGCAGTATTCTTATATTTTTTGGATTGTTATTGAAACTAATATCACAAAATATAAATTATTTTCCTTTAGATTAAATTTTTGATGTTCTTTGTTTTCTTTTTTTGATTGGAATTATGAATAATATATTAAATTTATGGATTTTGATATGTAGAATATGAAAAACCGAAATCACTGCAATGGGTATTTAAATGGAAATTTTTAATATTATTTAATACACTGATAATTTTTGATAATTCATGATTTCGGTGTCAAAAATGTCAATTTTTAACACTCAGTTCAATTTTTAGTAGTACTTGCCTAATATGTGAATAAAATAAATAGTACTATATATCTTGAGATAGGATTAATCATAATAGTTATATTTTTAAACATCGGTTCTCTCCATTACAGATTTTCCTTAAAAATATTTTTCTCTGTTTACTTTTTACAATCAATTTTGTTTTCTTGTATAAAAGTAATTTACTTCAACTATAATTATCGATGAAGAAATAAAATTTCAATTCTGTATTTAGTTTATTGTTTCATTTCGTGTTTGAACTTGGTTAGAATGTTTATATGAATATGCTTTTATCAAGTTAATAAACAACATATTTCCATCATAAATACGAAAAATCGATGTCTTAAGAGTAAAATATAAAATCTGTATAATCCAATATAAATTTATTTGTAAACATTATATAAGAGTTACTTTACTATCCGGAATTTTTATATATGTGAATTACATATGTGAAAATAGTTATTTCCTCTCATCGGAAGAAATTTTGTACGAAATATGTATTTGTTCCAATGAGTATTGAGCATTTTCCAACAATAATGTTGATTATTTTAGCTTTGGTACACATTATTAATGTTATATTAGATTAAAGGATTTGTCCTTTAATAATATGCCGTTAGTCTATTTCATAATTTATGATCTTGCATAATTGAAAGTTGTCTTTGCGTATTTTGCTAAATTCATTCCAGACTAATACATTGAATTTCCATTAGGATGGTAAGAAATAAAATCTTAAACACATGCCATTACGTGTGTGTTTAAGATAATAAGAATTGATTTTCGAATGAACAGGCCAAAGTTTCTAATTCTCTTAAATATTGAATGATACTAGTTATATAAATAATAACGGTTGTTTGTCTCCTCCGCAGATACAGGCCAAACTTTCTAATTCTCTTAAATATTGAATGATACTAGTTATATAAATAATAACCATTGTTTGTCTCCTCCACAGACCAATCACGAACAGGGTCAAGGAACGGATTATGTTCGTGAACCGAGGTATCACTGTATTTCTATTAAGTTTATTGCTTACAATCAGCTTCAATTTTATATAAATTTTTATTTTTTATTTTTCATTTTTTTATATAAACTTTTCTTTCTTTCTGATAATCCTATTCATGAATTAGGAGAAAGAAAAATAAATTAATATTTATGGGGAAAAAAGCTTAAGAATCTTTGATCTTTTTTTTTTAAGGATTTTCAACCTTTTCCATACCAAATATCTTAATAAATTTTCGGAAAAGAAATATGAAGTTCTGTTTATATTTTTTAATTATTTTTTTTATATTGTTATTCTCATTTGAAAGATATCCAAGGATAAACTAATCGAAATAGAGGATGAAGATCAATGAGGAATTTAGATTATTTTGAAAAATTATTGGATGAATATTAATTTAGAATTCTTTAAATGATAAGCTAGAAATATTTTCATGTGAAAGTTCATAATACTGTATTAAAAAAGTGCGAAAAATCCCTGAAAAGTTTAAATTTATATATATAAGAAACAAGCATTTAAAAATTTTTAAATTTTAGCCATGCAATTAGATTAAATATTAAAAAAAATGTAATATGTTGGTAAATTAAGGTAGAGTGGGGTAAGTGCGGAGCTGGGGAAGTGCATTAAAGGGCTTTTTTTATTTTGGAATCTCATCAGTCATCGTGATATCTATGTTGATAGGCTGATATTAACTTTTAGTAGATTACTACAATATCAACTGGCAAAATTTCGCTTATCTTATAATAAAAAATAGCCCGTTAATGCACTTGCCCCAGCTCCACACTTACCTCACTCCACCTTATAACAAAAGAGTTTTGATTTCTGTTCATTGGATATGTATTGCAGTTTAGTTAATGTAATGATTGATGTAATTGCACATTTCTTCACACTAAAATGCATTGCTAGTATAAATCGCGGACTTTTGACGTTTGATACTGGAGCAGGATAGTTATTAATATTCAAATCTTTATACTGTAAAAACAAAAAAATTTTTGTAGAAATAATTATACAAAATGAATGATAATCAATGAGAAAATATCTGATAATATTTTTATGTAAATGAATTTATATATAAATTCTTTTTAATTATTAATAATTATTTGTATTTACAGTATAGGTAAAATTGGCATTTTTTAAATTATAAAAATGTCTTGAGCATGAAAAGATGCTTTTACTCCCTTAACAAAAAAAAAGAAAAAAGAAAGCAGCTGCATTGCTGCTCCGTGGATCGGCGCCTATAATTGTAAATACTATATTATATAAAACACAAATTACTACCGAATGATTTTAAAATCCAGATACTTTATTCTCGCCGACGCTGATGGAATGAATCAGCAAATTTTATATGGTATGCATACTGCACATTTTCTTATAGATCTTAAACATTCGGCGAATTTGTAAGTAGCACAATAGTGTTGAAATCGCATATTTCAAACAATTCTGTATATTAGAAGAATCGAATGTGCTCTAATAATATAGAGCAATGAAAGCAAATCCAAAATCTTTTCGCGTGTCAAAATTAGAAAAATCAAGCAATATATAAGCCCTATACCATAATGTACCATGATATGTATTTATCTATGAAGATACAGTACAAAACTAATTACCAGAGTAAAGCACAAATACATGTATTCACATTTGTTTTTATTTATATTATGAGGCTTATAAATGAGCTTTAAAATATTGAAATTTAAAAATAATTAATGAAAAAATTAAATTAAGAAGTTGCTATAAAATTTCTGAGTACCATTAAAATTTTGATGCGTGTCAATTTGCCAACAATTTTGGTACGCATGCCATTGATTTGCCATTATAGTGTGTGTTTAATCAAATGATAATCTTTATCATTAATAAATTTACATAAACAATTTCACCATATTACGTAAAAATTTAGAAATTTTTGAAATGCTTCTAGGAAGGAATTCAAAATAAGACAAAAAAAGAAAAAGAAAATCGCATTCTGGCCAATCAAGAAATAGTTTAGCTATCTAATGAAAATTAATAATTTAAAAAATAAATAATTAATAATATTAATTAGAATTTAAAAAATAAATATAAAGATTATCAATGCCTCTTCACAAATTTAATCCAGAAATAAATTATTGAAAATTTTTAATTCCTCTTAGAATTTTATTAATTATATCAAATAATCAATAATTCTAGAAAATATATAGAATTAAAAATTTTTCCGTATATGTAAAAATAAATTTATGTCAATTATAAGAATTTTATCTAAAATGCCTTAGTTATTTATAATTTTAATTTTTAAGAATGAAAAGACAAAGAGAATCTAACAAAGAACTTACCAATTCTAAAGATGAGAAAGAAATAAATAAGGAATCACTAGACCTTTTTGTATATAAATGTAGGTGTATTAATGGTCCTCTAACAAAGAACTTACCAATTCTAAAGATGAGAAAGAAATAAATAAGGAATCACTAGATCCTTTTGTATATAAATGTAGGTGTATTAATGGTTCATTTAAATTTCCACACCTTCAACCTCTTCAGTTATCATCTGTTAGAGAAAGAAATGAAGTATTAATCATCGAAGCTAACGATATAGTTATGTTTTTCAAGCTTCTAGGTAATTATCATAAAATAATTCTATAAATAAAATTTTTATTTAATTAATTAAAATACAATATTACAATTTTTCTGTTTGAAGTTTTTGTACAATTAAATTAATATAAATTTATTAAAATTATTTTATACAAAATCAAAGTTTTATCATGAAAAAGTTAAATAATCAATAATTCCTGCTCATCTTTTCATTTATCATGGATCTGGTCAGTTTTAACATTATTTCATAACATATCTATTGTTTAAAGAGATTGAAGTCATTATCCATGGTCGTGAATATATATACAATATTATGAATAATAATAAGATGAAAATCATTCAAATTATTATACTATTATATTATATGAAAAATATACTGTATATAAACAATATAGTTTTGTTAATTTATTTATATTTTTAAATATAAATAATGTTTTAATTATTTATCTTATGTATTTTAAATTAAATATATTTATATTTTAGGCACCTATTTAAAACTGCAGGACGTTATTAGTCACAATAGTCCAGAAGCGCCATATTTCTTATAAGCAGAATTTGCAAATTGCGAACTTAAAATAACATTTATAAAAATTTCTATAGGGTGAGAATTATAAAAAATGTATTGCTGTAATTGATTGACGATTTGAGCAATCTTTATTAGTTTACTTCAATAAAATAATTCATAAATGAATAAATAAAAATAAGACTCGTTAATTATTGTTTTTATTTCTAAAATGATGTTACTTCACTGCAAAGTTTTTTTTTAAATAATTTTTCGTTTTTGTTTTTATAGTGAAGACAAGTATGAATGAGTTTAGTGATTTCTTTTTACCTAGCAAATTAAGTTAGAATACTGTATAATGCTATAGTATGATTTGTAAATTTATTAATTGATTATTTCGACTTCCAAAATCAAAATAATTTTTTGATATTTAAAAAAGTATTCTATAAACATGTAAGTTATTTTAATAAATTAAGAAATATGTAATTAATAATTTTTATATAATTTTAGAAAATCCAATTATTCAAAAATTTTTGAGTATAGATAAATGTATGATGCTATGCGATAAAGTAAGTAAAAATTGTTTCTTTTTATATTTTAATAAACTAAATTTAACATTTTTTTTTATTATATAGTATTTGATAGCCATGGTTTTTATTTATTTTAAACGAGCAATGTTGGAACTTCATGAATACTCCATAAGCAATTTTTTTGCCGCACTGTAGGTAATTTTTTATGTTCGTTCTCATAAATTTTACAATTAAAATTATATTTATTTTTATATAAATTATGATTATAAAATACATTACAGTTATTTGGCTCACGATATGGAAGAAGATAATGAATATTTGAGAATAAAAATATTAAAATGGGTTTTAGGCAAGAATACAATATACAGATTACCAGAATTTTTTAAAAGAAGAGATCAGTTATGGAAGTTAATGAATTATAGATCTATAGTTAGTAGAAAAACCTGTGAAGAGGTAAAAAATCTAGTTCAATTGAATTTGTGTTGGTGTTTATAATTTATGGCGATTTTATTTTTTATTTTTCATAAAATTAGATAATGAATATATGTCGTGTTCATAATATATGGGATCGTCAACGATCAATATGTCATGCAGGTGCTTTTAGACAAAACTGGAGGACACGTTAGAAAATTTATATCAGATATATTTTTCTAAGTTTTAACCTTAAATAAAATTTTTTATTTATTAGATATAATGTTGAAAAGAAAGAAAAATACATGTATTATTATTTCTGAAAAAATAACAGTAAAGATAATAACGTCATGTTATAAAACTTTAAAAATTGCTCATAATTGTGTTTAATTTTATAATAGTTAAAATTTAAAATAAATTTAATTGCGTATAATATAATTGTTGTTACATTAAACAACCATTCCTTAATAATAAAATATATTTCATATTTTGACATAAATATGTAAACTATATCCGTTTATTTTGAAATTTTCAAAGTATTAAACTGATATTATATTTTTATATTTTAGTACCAAAAATAAAAATTTCTCGATAATGGTTTAGCATTTATTTATTTTGGTGAGTACCTTAAAAATAAATTATTGAAAATTTCATAGGAAAGAATCATTAAATGATATGATCAGGTTAGATTTTAATTATAAGGATTTTTTTTTCATATTATTTTAAATCAAAATCTATTATAATCAAAAGAAATAAAATTATGTATAAAGAAAATACTTATCAAGTTGTATTACTAATAAGAATTTATAGGAATGATGAACATTGAAAAACAATTGTGATACTATTTTATAGGAACAGAAACCAGATTGCAGAGAAAATTGATGTTAGTTTAATGTAGAGTAACCTTTCACTAAACAATATAAACATTTTTTCATTAGTAGATTAAACAGTGTAGATAAGAAAAATTTTTTAAATAAAATTTGAATTTTAGTGCTTCCTCTCCTAAAAAGGTACGTTTTCATATAATATTTTTATCCATTCTTAGGTATGTATAAATATCCTTATACTTACGGTGATCATATTTTTTTTGGAGAAAATAAAGGACAAATCAGAAATTGTTTCTCAATAAGAATATTTAGGTTGCATTTATTTGTTTAACTAAAACTGAAAAGCCTTATAACAACTTATTATAAAATATAATAATAGCCCCAATAATAAATAACACAATATAATGAACAACACAATGTTTTAAACAATCATATTACACTTAAAAAAAAATTTAATTTGTGGCCGGATGGTAATGCTGTCAGCGTGCCACGCAGGAGGACCCAGGTTTGGTCCTGGTTTTCGGAGTGCTGGGCTCAGCCTGGCTATCCCCGTCCTTCACCATCCGACCCCCCTTCACGGGTGTGGGTGCAGCCCATGGAACTGGCCCCGCCCCTTAGTAATCTCCTTGATTAGAAAGGGGCATAAAATATGCAATAAATAAATAAATAAATAAATTTAATTTTGATATTTTTCACCAGAATGAATTGTTTTTAATAAATCAAATTTGTGTTTTAATTCATAAAACTGTATACACATCATGTCGAAGTTGCATTTGGTATAAATACATGGTTCCAATGTTTCACCTTTTGGGTTTTCTCAGTGATCCACATACTATTCACTAATGAAAATACTCATTCAATGGAAGTATTAGATTCAGGAGACAAAAGCAAAATTCGACGATTTTTAAAATATTTTTTATAACTTAAATACAATATGTATTTGTGTGTAAAATATTTAAAAATTCCAACCCATGTTGGCAAGATTCGTCATTTTGTCACAATTTTTCGATCTCTTCACAAATGACATAACCATAACACAAAAACATGACAATATCACAGAAAATAAGTATTATGTTTCTGCGGACCATCTACTGCTTGCAGGTATTCAATTTACTATTTCAAATCACAAAATAAAGGACAAAATGGCCATTTTAGAAAAAATCTAAAGAACGTATGGTCACCTATACTGCATATTATCAAATAGATTATTTATTTTATCAGATTTTAGTTTTAGAATATCAATTGTCTTATCAGCAGTGGAGGAATTACAATGCGCCGGACCCCGCAACGCGGGGCCCAGAATTATAGAGGCTAAACTCCTCTTTGTACTTTCTTTATCCTTTTTTTAAATTAACAACATAATACAATAAAAATTAAACACACAATGAAAAGAATGAAATATTCATTGAATCAGAACAGTGCGGCGATAGGAGCAGTAGCCAAAAATACGGAAATAAAAAGATGTGATTAGAGATTTTGCAAATTTAAAATCCAGGAAGAAGAATTTTAAATATACCTGTATTTTCTTTTGATAATTTTCAATTGTGTTTTAAATAATGCAATTTTATTCTTTTTTGTTATTTTCTAATAAAAAATTTTTAGATAAAAAATTTTTTGCGGTAGGGGCACGAATAATATTTTGCGAGATGGCCAAAATTTTTAATTTCCGCTACTGCTTATCAGCTTAGAGAATGAACATGTTTATTTAAATGTTCACCAAAATGTAAATTCTAATGATTATTTAACAATCGTTATATAGGTATTTTTAAACAATTTAATTCTAATAAACAGAATGGATTTAATTTGATTAACATTTAACCTTGAATATCAGCAAATAGAAATTTGTTTACTGAAATTCAAGGTTGGCGAAACTTAGAATTCATTTTCTTTTGAAAGATTTCTTAAAAAGAACATTAGAATATTTAATTTCTATTGAAGTTGAATGGCTTTTTTTATTATTTAAACAAAGCACAGTATTATTTTTACTAAATCACTCTATTTGTTAATCCAACTAATTGGAATGGCATTACTGATCAAAATACAATATCTAGTTATTAAGTGGGTCAAAGTTCAAGTGATTGAAACTGGAATAGAACGTGTTTCATATAGAAATATCTAAAATTGTCTTCTCTGTTAATCATCCATTAATTTTTACGCAACAACGAAGATGTGATTGGGAACCTTGTGATTATAATAGTTATGGGCCAGTTGATATATTTTTAAACACAAAAATTAATACAGTTTTTATGAACTATTTTATTATATTTTTAAAAATGTATATTGTACATTACTCACTTAACTATATCTTTATAGTTATGAAACAAATTTTCACATATTCAAATAATTTTTTTTTATTTTAATTTATACTGTACATAAAAATATTGTTTTTTCAAAATTTTTTCTATTTAAGAAATTTATACGCTAAAAGTAATTTATCAGATATGTTTGAAAATAAAATTCATTAATTGGAAGAATATTCTAATTTAAGATTATTGTAATGTATTTTTAAGAAAGCGTGTCAATTCAAGTATTTCAAGTCCCAGATGCAGAGATCAAGGTTATTCCATCAAGTTGATATTTCTAATCGATGTTTAATAAAATTTCATTCATTTGCGATATCTCAGATAAGTTATTAAAGTTCAAACATCATTTTATGTCTTATAATATCTGTTTACTTATAAATTATTTTTAAATATTTCTTTAAATACTGATTTCTATTAATAATTTATTATTACTATCCTAAAGAAATTTTTTCATTCATTAATTCCATTTCCATTGTTGTCAGTTGCACATAATAATAATAAATTATTATTGTCTCCAAAAATTTAATAAATCTTTAAAACATTATACATATAGTCTACAGCTGTATATAATTTGCATACACGTGTGCAATGAGTAAACGAAAAAAATCACAAATATCAGTTTGTTTATTTTAAAGTGTGGAATATGTTAGACATAATTATATAAAGATAATTTTGAAATTGAGTGATTTTTATCAGTTCTATAAATGAGAAAGGAAAGTATCTTGAAAGAATTCTCATAAATCAGAACATATATATTAAACTATCATCATGAAAGTATAAATGAATTTAGATATGCAAATATAAAAATTACGTAATATTAAAACACGAAAATATTAGTTACGTATAATTTTATAGTTGAAGAAACGTAAGCACGTTACAGTTATTTTATTGGTTGAAATCCGACGACCAATCAAGATCAATCTCTGCAGAACGATTAAGGTATGTTCCAAAACTCTACTACAAGTCATCTATGATTACTGTTCAGTACTTTCATACAAAAATCAGAAATAAAACAAATTTCAGAACAAGTTACTGAAAGAAATTAAACTTGATCATTTTCTCAATTCTTTCTTGGGTATTGTCTTTAAAAAACTCGTTCTGAAAAGTCCTTGTGATATTTCTGACGTCATATTAAAGTAATCATCAATTAATTGTAGTTGAGTTTTAGAACGTACCCTAATATAAGAATATTTTTGTATTTTTTATAAAAAAGTTTTTATTTTATTTAACTTTAAATTAAATAAATGAATACATATATTTAAATATTATTAATATTGCTAATATTCATATAAATCGTATACTTTTTCAATTTTAAATAAAAAAAAATCTACTTCATTCCGATTAAACCGTTATGTTAGGCTTACATAGTTTTTTTTTTCCAAAATAAAAATTGAAATTCTATTTTTATTTTGAAAACACATATTAAGGATATATTCCCAATCTTCGAAATTTCTGCAATGTACGAGTTTTTTATAGACTGAACGCATTTTACAGAATTCAAACATTTGAAACAATGTACTGTACTTTTTATAAATGCTCAGCTTTCATGGTGAGTTATTTTTGTCTGCGTAAACAATTACTTTGTAATTTTCGTCTGCGAAAAGTTCGTTGATTTCTTGAATTATATACATTTTTAATTACTACGAACTTGAATATATTTTTAAAAAAATTTTTTTCCGAAAAATAAATTTCAAATCATATTCGAGTTTATTTAATTCTGATAATCACTAAAACATTTTTTTTAATAAATACGATAAAAATGTTAAATAATTTATCAAAAACAATTTTAAATTCATAAATAATACAATATTGTTTTAATATTAATTAAATGGAAATTTTTAGCAGAAAAATAAACTATTATTTTCTCCTGTAGATAATAAAATTGATTAAGTGGATTTATTTATTTATTAATTATGTTTATTGCTATGATACGTAAAATACCGGAAAGAAATTATCGTCTGATATTTTTCTTAAATACGCATGTGTAAAAGTGACGTCATATCATGTGCTCCAGTCGAATAGTTTGCTGTTTATCCTATTCCATCCTACTCAC
The DNA here is from genome assembly GCA_000484575.1 of Olivierus martensii. Classification (NCBI taxonomy): domain Eukaryota; kingdom Metazoa; phylum Arthropoda; class Arachnida; order Scorpiones; family Buthidae; genus Olivierus; species Olivierus martensii. Next base: position 42,627 of record AYEL01090263.1, on the reverse strand, counting down.
TGATTCTTGTATATCACTGGAGGCGAAGTGTGCTTGGTAGAATTTCAAAATATTAAAACATTTAGAATAATTAGAACTTAGTTTAACTCCTTCCTAACGTTTATTCAACATTGCTCGTCCCATGCGATTTATTTGGTAAGAATTAAATTGATTTTATTCGTAATTTAGAAGAAGAAAAAAAAATTTTTTTTCATTTTATCGAAAAATTTTTTTAAATTTAATCTTTCATTCTAAATTATTATTTTTCTCATATTTTTAACTATTATTTTTAATATTTTTAATTGCATGCATACATCGAAATGATTTATAAGGAAATTGGCCTGTTTTTGCCTGAAAAAGTATATAGTATTGCAAAACATACTACAGAAAAAATTATCCTTATCTAGAAAAAGTTATCAACAAGTTTTTAAGCTTTTTTTATATAGTATTTAAGTTTATAAATTTAACTTAAATAAATTTATAACGATTATAGGCAAATCATATTTTTATTATTTTAACTCAAAAAGTATTTTATAATAATAAATGATTATTTAGCTTTTTGAATTAGTTTTTATTACTGATAATTAAATGAAATAAACGGTTATAATAAAGCTATAAAAATTTTTTTCTTGAAAAATAAAAATAAAAAAATATGATTTGCCTATAATGAATAACAGAAATATCTGTTTATTTTATTCTAAGAATCTATATTACAAATAACACAGTAAAATTATTATTAAATATCTCCCTATTTATAAATTATAATAATAAAAAAATTACTGTGGTAATATAAGATCTAATGTACTGTATAATATAGTATTCATTTCTGTAAATATGTTGTTCATATTTTAATGTCTGTAACTGGTTACAAAAATAAAATTTTGCAGGAATGCTTGATTCAGATAATAAAACTCAATCAGAAAAACATCCTGAAAAAGTTTAAATTTGATTGCATAAAATTGTTTCCTATTAAGATAACATGTAAAAACAATTTTTTTTTGCTAAAGTTATTTAACACACAGGAAATAAGATTGTGAAATCTGATTCTAATAAATCATTCAAATGAGAAACTGCAGATATTTATCCAAAGTCAGATTTAGGTAACTAACTAAATTTTTTTTTTTTTCAATCTGATTCTAATAAATCATTCAAATGAGAAACTGCAGATATTTATCCAAAGTCAGATTCAGGTAACTAACTTAATTTTTTTTTTCTGTATTGTGAATATCAAACTTGGCCATTAATTAAAAAATAATAATTTATTTTCAATATAGAAATGCTTTATTTGAGTGAAAAACATATTCATAATCTACTTCCATTAAATATAATATACATATTATATATTAAAATACTCTAATTAAAATTAAGTTCAATCATCATTGGTTTGTATATATTAAAATATTTAATATATAAATATATTCAGTTTCAAATATATAAAAAATAAAAAAATATGTTTTAGACTTGCAATAGGTAATACACAGTTATATAAATAATATTTCAGAAATCTGATAAATATCTTTTAGATCTTTAAAACATAGTCATATAAATAAAAAAAATAACCAATCAAAATTATGTATGATTAAAAAGTCAATGTGAGCAGCATTAGTAATCATAACTGCATTTATATGAATGATTTTTTTACTATGGCTCTGGAAACTATCAATTATAATTTTGTTGAGTAAGATATAAAATATTTTTTTTATTATGTTGGCCAGAATCTTTTATATCTTGAGCCATGTTGGAGAGAAATGGGGGGAAAAAATCTTGTCCAAGATAAGTTTAACAGAAAAGCAGTTAAGATTGTTAAAGTCCCCATGACTTCTAGTGTTGTAGAAAAAAATATATAAAATAAGGTTTATGCTATGGATTGGTAGAAATAGCATGTTTATAATTATTGTAATATTACTCCTTGCATTTTCCAAAAATCTAATATTTACTTAAACTAAGATTTATTTTTTTTATTATAAATTTTAAAAGTGGATAAACTTGTATAAAAGAATGTTATGGTTATATATAATTGAAGTGTAAAGAAGAAAATATAGTTGTAATTTGATATGTAAAAATATTTTCATTTTATGTTTAATTTGTATTTATATTTGTTATGTACAGATTGAATTACATATATTCTTAATCATTCATTCAGATAATATTTTATGTTTATCAAGACACTATATATCACTTAAAAAAATAATACAAATACAAACATAAAAAAATTTAAACACAAGCATATTACATAATGGAATTTGAACCCATTAAGTGAGCAGGAAAAATAATCCTTTATTGCTTTTATATAATTCATTGGCATTATATATGTAAATTCAATCTGTAGTAAAATAAAAATTGTTAAATATTAAATTTGGTATTTCAATTTACATAATACAAAATATTAATTTTTATAATTTATCATAAAATTTTTTTACAATTCTAGATTGATTTGTGTTCAAACTTCATCTAAACATTTTAATACTAAATGTTTTGTTAAACAAATGTTTAATAGGTGTTTTTGTTTTTTGTTAAATAAAATATATAAATATCCTTTTCAAATTATCTATGAAAAATTTATTTGCAGTTATCAAATAATTACAATACTTTTCATACATTTTTTCTATATAATAAAGTGAAATATACTATGTATTCTTATAATGTTTCAAAGTTTTGTTTGACATATAAAAATGTAATATCAGTTTGTGATTATTCAAAACAATATTTGTATACAATTTTGTATAAATTTATCTAATATATTGAATTGAATTAAAAAGATTTTGTTTGACATATAAAAATGTAATATCAGTTTGTGATTATTCAAAACAATATTTGTATATAATTTTGTATAAATTTATCTAATGAATTGAATTAAAAAGAGTAAATTTCATTATTATTGATTATTCGAATATATTGGAATGCTTGTCAAGAAACTGTATATCACTTATAGCCAAATCCATAAATAGCAATACATTGAAAGAAATTAAAACAGATAAATGTGATTACTGAAATGGTTTAATTTTATATACATTTTATGTATAAATTTAATTGAAACATATAATTTTGTTAACTTCTACATTAATATAATAGTAAAAAACTCCTGTTAAAAATTCTAATAATAAAAATAACATCCCTAAACATTTTCGAATGATTCTTCAATTTTCTTCTTTCTTTTTAATATGGAGGGTTTGGCCCACCTGCCTGATTCTTCAATTTTCATTATAATACCAATTTATATATACTTCTCCAGATCATAGTTTTACCATTAATTTCTATGGATGATTTATATAATTTAAAATAATTATATACAAAATTTAATTGTTTCTGACTATTTTAATAAGAATATTTTGAACTATCATTCATTCATATTATAATACAACAACTTCACAAAGTTAAAGGAATAGACATAAAATGAATGCTATTAGTAGATCAGACGATTTTGCATAGAATCGTATGCATGAATTTCATCAACCAATATCACAGGATTTATCAATTGCATCATGATCATAAGTTGATCATCTGTATATGCTATCAGACACTTTATTTAAAAAAAAAAATTCAAAATTTGTCAAATAAACTACAAGCAGGGTCTTCTGAGAATATGAAGAAAGAAGATATTATTTTACTGATGATAAATTTTAATATTATTGCATATTTTTCACAATGAATACTTTATACATCTTAAATGTAAATAAAATATTTTTAAAATACTGTATAAAAATTGTTTAAAAATCAGTTGTGATTTTTAAAATTATTATAGTTATAAGCAGAAAGGTAATGGATACTGCAAAATTATAGGTTAAGTAGAAACTTTAAGATACAAATATTTTCACATTGTAACAACAGACATTTGAGTACAAAAACAAAGATCAACTAATAAAAAAATCTTTATTTTTGCAACAATCCATAAAAAAATGCATTTTGAGAGATATATTCCCCTCTTCAGTTTTACATGGATGAAAGAAATCTTTACATAAATTGATGAGGCGTACAATAAAAAAGGAAAATTACATGATTATAGAAAAGTCTATACTGTTAAACTTTAGGATTCAGAAAACAGTATATACTTTTCTGCTTTATGATTATGTAATTTTCGTTTTTTATTTTAAGCCCATCAATTCATTATTTGCAGATTTCTCTCATCCGTGTAAAATTAAGAAGGAAATAAATCTCCTGAAATGTATTTTTTATGGGTTGTTCTAGAAACAGATTATTATTTTTTTTTTATTAATTGATCTTTGTTTTTGTACTCAACTGTCTCTGCTGCTTGTGAAAATACTCTTATCTTAGTTTCTACCTAACCTGATTATAGTTATCTTGATTATAAAACATAATGATATAAGTGAAAATAAATAAGAAATCCAATATAGTATACTTAAAGTATTCATAACTTCTGCTGTACTAAAACACAACAATAATAAAAATGAAACACTTTTAGCAGAAACATTCAGAATTATCATTAGCACTTTTGCTGAAGATGCTCTTTGAACAGATTGAAAACATTCCCATTCATTCTGCACTTTATACTAAAATAACATATAACAAAAATGAGCTGTATACTAAAATAACAATAACATTGTTATTTTAGTATACTTAATAATAATACATTTCAGAAATCCAAAAATTCTTTGGCATTTCTGAACTATAGAAAAGAAATTGAATCAAATCTTTGTTATTTCATTTTTATTATAAGAAAAAGTTTTGCTTTATTCAGTTTTAGAATGCACCTATATTATATAAAGGAGTTTTTTTCAATATTCTGTATAAGCCTAAGTTTCTACAATTTTTTTCAGAATTTCATTGTCATTATTTTCAGCACAAATGCTGGATATATATGCTTTCTTCTTTTTTGTTTCCATATGCATTAGGAATCAATGGTTTTCCTTATATCATCTCTCCAGCATTTTTATTGATGATCAGGTCTTTTCTCTTGTTTTGTTTATCTCAGAGTGACTTGCCAAATGCAATTTACTGCTTCTGTTACCAATGTATTCTATTTTGGTTTGTTCTTTTATCCAAGTGTTGATTTTATGATGACTTTTTGATAAAGCTTGGTGAACTCAAGTAAGATCTGTCTTTTAGTTGGTTGCTAATTCCTGTTTCATTTTCTTTATTATTCTTGAGAATGTTGTTATAATTTAAGAGTTCTTACTAATAATGAATTACGGTTCTTCATAGCCATAATTCATTATTAGTAGCATGTTTATATTGAAAAATTTTCTTTTGAGACATATTGGCATCTCATCTCTTAGAAAGTAATTGTAGCAACCTAATGCACAAATTGCAATTGTATTTTATGTTGAATTTGTCTTATTTGTTCTCTGTGTTAAAATTACTTATCTTAAATATTTAGTTTTTCAACTCAATTATATGGTGTTTTATCATCATCATCATTTCTTATATATTAAACATTGTTAATTTTCTCATAGATCATTTATAATCCTATTTCCTCAAATTCTTAAGATCCATTGGTTGTTTTTGCAAACAATTGTCATTTGCAAACATAAAGTGAATGAGAATAGCTGTAATATGAGTACACATTATAGATATTAGTCATATTATAGAAAATTCCATTATTATAAAATAATTATTTTTTGATTTCTATATAATGTGATATGCAGTTTTGATTTTATAAAATTAAATTAAATTACCCAAAATATGAAATTTTAAATTATTAGCTCATTTTCTTTCTCTTCAATTTTTAAAATTTCAAGAACTTCAAATGAATTCTTTTTTGAAGTTAAATCAGCAGCTCTAGAAAGAATTAATTGTTTATTTTCATGCATGTCCTTTATTTTGGAATGATTAAAGAAAGATTAAGGAATGTTTAACAATTCTTGACCATTTCTAGAATATTAATATACTGATTTCATTGTTATGCAATTGTGAACTATTACATCATTTGAAATCAATTCTTTTATGCCATTATGATGCCAGCCCTTATTTTATAATGATGTCATGATTGCATCTTTTGTGGTACTATTCACTGTTATCAACATTAATTATTATTAATTTTTAAATATATGTTCAAAGACAATGTGCTGCAATGAATGACATCATTTGTTGGATGATATTGCAATGATGTAATATATGACATCCCATTTTGAAAGAAGTTAATATGATGTAATGCTGATTTGTAAATGCTGGATGCTATACTATATTTGGAGTCCATGATTTATTCCGGAATAATTACACCTAAATCTTAATAATAATTCAATCTTAAATATTCCTTAGTTATTGAAGGATTCAATAACAAATTGGAAGAAAGAAATATGAAGGATTAAAAATGAATTTTCATTGCAATTCCAAAATACTCATATTCAAGCTAATTTTGACTGTTTAATATGTGCAGACCCCATAGTCATTTTGGACATGTTACTGAATTTTCAAGACTCATCCTTGTTTGTGAAGATTTATTATTAATTTATATATAATAACATATATATAAATTACTTTGTCTATATTTTTTATATTAAATAATAAAATTAAAAAATTTCAAACATATTAAAATGCATGGATGCTAAAATGAATATTTTAATACAGAATATAATTTTAAGTTATTTTTTGATTATTACATATTGGAATTTAGAATAAAGTCTAAAGGCTCTCCAAATAAGCATATCTATATTGCTGTCCTTGTACCTTACATATTGGAATTTAGAATAAAGTCTAAAGGCTCTCCAAATAAGCATATCTATATTGCCGTCCTTGTATCTTTCAATATACTGGTATGTAGGGGAAGTTATACACATCAATTTCTGTATGAATCTATAAATTGATAATGCATTGTTTTAATTTGCTCTATTTCTATGGATTATCATTAATTAGGTCTAAATATCTATAATCTAATTGTAAATTTTAAACAATAAGGCAAACATAAGATAGTCCACATTTTAGATATCTCTATTGAAATTACTAATGCCAAATATATGACCTGTACTTACAGAAAACCTTACAGACCAATTTCAATTCATAATCTGTCTTATAATCTGTGATATAATCATTTTTATATCTTCCAAAACTAGGTCAAATTAAGTTTTCCTAATTATTAAAAAATATCAAAGTTTTCAATTAATAACTAAAAATTACCTCAGTTTTTCAAATATTGTATATTAAGAATTTTATTTATTTTTTGTTTAATTTTAAAATTGTAAAGTTCTTTATTTCAAACAAGGAAAATAAATTGTTTTAAATAGATTTCCTTGACTTATGAAATAAGGAAAATAATTAAAGAATGTGATTAATTCAATAATTTTTATATGCCAATCAATAGCCTTTATTTATAAATTCACTGTATTAATATTGTTTTTGTGATATTTTTATTTCACCATTTTAAAAAAATAAATGTATATGATTATATTTTTTCAAATAAAATGATTATAATAATGAAAAATTTTGAATTTTTCAGATTACTAATTACATAATGGCTACAGTTTTATTATTGAACAGTGCAAGAGCAAAATTATGTAAATTTACAATTGTACGCTTAAAGTCTACTAATTCAGAAATCAAGAAACTTCTTGTTGCTAATAGAGGTAATATTAAATTTTTATATTTTTAGATTAAACATCTAAGAAATGTATCGAAAATATTTCAAATTATATTTAATCAATAATAAGATTGATTAATTTGCAATGAATTTTGTATTTTGTTTTCAAAATAATTTATTACATTTCATCCTAGTGCAAGTTAAATCTAAATTAATATTAAACCAAATGAGTGATGATGTAAAAATATCCAGAATCACTAAGTATCAGTACTTGATTTACTAACTGCTAAAAAAATTTGATAATTAAGTCTAAACAGTCCAAAAATGACTATAAATCAACAGCTGAATTATTATAATTATTAAAACTAATTATTAAATGAAACAATGTATTAACAAAGTTGATAATTAAAAATAAAACTTCCAAAAACAAGAAAAGTAACAATGAAGTTGATTTTTATCTAATAAAACAGTCACAAGTGAATATTTTTGTTTTAAATAAATCATTTGTTCATATTTAGAAGAGAATATTAACAAAAAATTTATTTAAAAGCAAACATAAAGCAAGCAAATTATTAATGAATAAACTTGTTTAATCAACAAATAAATTGATGAAAGTTAAATAATAGGTCTATATTTCTGCTTCCAATATAAGAGCAATAAACCTGATCAAATTACAAGAGAAATTATCAGTGACATTATTATAATTACCAATTTTATTCTTGTGTGAAGATTTACGATTAAGTAAATATTCAATGATTTATATTATATTTAATTAAATATTAAATTAAATTATATCAATTTGATGATTATGTAATTCCCAGCAATTATTTATACATTTATTGAATTGGAGAGAAATTTTTTTATTTTTTAGTTGTATGTTGGACAATTTTGCTATAATACCAATTACTTAAGACCATTTTATTTCATGAAAATAATAATATATTGCAGAAAATACAAGTATAGTTTCTAGTTTATATATATATACAGTATATATATCTTGAATTGACAATTACAGAAAATTTAAAACATCGGAATGTGAATATATATCTTAATTTTTCCATTGATTATCAAAAGTATAATGTTACTAAGAAATACTTCCAATATGGTTTTGTAGATGATGAACTGTTTGTGCTCATCAATCTATTCAATTCTATTTGTATTATGAAAGAATATGAATTTGCTTTAATTGATAGGAGATTTCTATCTATAACTTCATCTGCAATTTTAACTTGGAAGTGATATTCCATTTCTTTTTTCAAAAATACAGGTTCTCTCAACTGTATCAGCCCGTCTTTATTACAAGTAGTAGATATCTCTCCTAAATATTCGTTCTCCTTAATATTTTTTCCACAAATGCTTACTATCATATCTTCTTTAATTAAATTAGTAATCGGCATTCGAATTTCGGTGAGAAAACAGTTTTCGTTTACAGAAATTTGACAGAAGAATTCATGAAAATACTTCAATTGTTTGGCATATGCATAGTTAAAATTATGTTAATTTTGATATTCGAACAAGGTATCGTAAACTTTTTCCTTTTCAATTTCTGTCAAATAACTTCTCTTGAATTTGCTGTCACAACTTGTGCTTCGTAAGAGTGTCTTGTCTTTATCTATAAGATATCGACGGATTCCTTCAATTTCTTTCGCTGTTAAAATATTTAATGTAAAGACAGTCTGATCTAGATATTTCTTTTCCATTACCAGAAAACGTATGAAAGGAATAAAAGGTTCCATTGTATATCTTATAGCTTTGGCTTAATTTCGCTGTGTAGCATCTGTTTTGGAGCCGGATGGTTGATGTATTGATTCTAGATATTTTGTTTCACTCCATTTGTAAACACTTGAAAAAAGTTTTTCTTCTGGTAATGATTCATATATCGGTCGACGTAAATATAAGAGAATGACTGCTTCTTCGGAGTTTAAGAATTGTTCTGTGGAAAATATTTCTTCCCATTCAGTATCGAACTTTTTCCAACACTGATATTGAAGTTGAATATCTCTCTGCAAACAGGTGACATAGTAAATTTTGCAAACATTATCCGGATTTATGTGCTCGGAAAGAAACTTACACTTCTCCTCTATTTCTTCTAGTTCGCATCCTTTAATGATATCCTTGATGAGAAGTGCGTTATCAGCTGAATTCAGACAAATACCTCCCGTTTGAACGAATCTAAAATAAATACATAAAACTTATAAATTTGAGAATAATATACAAATACTGATTTATGCTTATGACAAAGCTGAATTTTAAAATCAAACTGAATTCTGTATTAGAATAATTTCAGATAAATTTTGTATTTTTAGCATATCTTGTTAGAATATTAATGATTTCAGAAGACAAAGGTAAATCCAGAGAAATTTCTGTTGAACTGCTCACTTGAATAAATTTTATAAAAATGATTGGATAATTTATAAAAAGCTCTGATATCTTTGTCACGATTTTTTGTCCATCTTCAGTTTTCAATGTCATTTGATTTGAAAAGGAATCAGTCATTTTGATTGGAATGATAATGAAACGATTTCTGTTATTTACAATTTTAAAGAAAATTGCTAATGGAAATTAATAATATTGTTATGGAAATTAATTGTTGGTTAAAGCTTTCGATTCTTATATTTTGTGGATTATTATTGAAATTATGAGAAAATATAAATTTTTGCTTCCTTTTGATAAACTTTGATTCTATTTTGTGTTTTGCAGTGAGTTTATTCACATTTTATGAAATTTACAAATATTGACAAGAAGAATATAAAAAATAGAAATCAATGCAATGGAAAATTTGGTATTTTAACAAAATAATAATGATATTTTTAAAAATTACTTATGTTACTTTTGTTGATTCATCATTTAGTTAGTGAAATTATTAAATCCGAGTATCCAATCCTTTATAGTTCATGCGTCTATTTTTTCATTTTTTTGTTAAGATGCACCATAGAAACTTATATGCGTTTTCAATACTTTTAAAATATTCTAATAAGGATATATTTTTACTATTAAATTTATATATATAGATATACATATAAACATGTGTGTGTGGTGTCTATGTAGTGACGAGACGTCGTCTTCCAAGATCTGCGGATTGATATATATACACATAAAAACATCAGAGAGAAAAATAAAAGTTTATTCCATTTCAAGAAAAAGCAAAAAACATGGCGGCCAACAACTCGTGTTGCCAACTGAACAAATAAAAATACAAATAATTAATAACTAAAATAGGTTATATTTCATTAAACCACAATTTGCCTCCTCAAGATGACGAAAGTCATCCATGGAACGTGAGAGGGAAGGTGAAGATAATGAAATTTTTAAACAAAGTAAAGTTCACTATTAACATAGATTGGCCCCCTAACAACATGGAAGTGAGTATAAAAAGGGATTGCTCTATACCAGTGGTTCTTAACCTTTTCAAAGTCACGGAACACTTTTGATTGTAAAGAAAATTTGTGGAACACTATATCACTAACAAACACATAAAACAAATAGCAAAAATATGCACAAATATGTATTTTACTAAAAATTATACATTACACATTAAATAACAATTTAAAACGTCAATTAAAAACATATATCACTCTAATTATATTATATATAATATAATTTAAAACATATATAACATATATGTCAACATATATCATATATTAAAAACATAGGCCCTATATACTTAAGAACTGTATGTATCACTTTTAGAAAAATGAAACGTTTTATGAGATGCTTGAGCTAATTGTCTTTTGCAGATTTAAGCAATGTTAGATCTAATATGTGATAAAGTTACCTTAATTTCTTCATCAATATTCTTAAGTTTTTCGCGTTTTTTAGTTTTTATATTCGTTAATGTTGAAAAGCCTAGCTCACATAAATATGATGAGGAAAACTGGCAAAATCTTAAGTACTTTTGTGGGTAAGCCTACTTAATAGTTTATTCGAAAATGCAACTTGAATCATGTCTATTTTATAAATTGCAACTGTGAGGTACACTAAGATCATTCAGTTAGGCCTCGGAACACTTGTAACATATTCGCGGAACATTGGTGAAAAACCACTGCTTTATACAATAGAACATCTATTTACCTACTCCGTGATATGAACGTTGATCTTGGAACTATCCCAGCAATTTATAGTTAAAGAGTCACCGATCATTCACTAGTAATCACGCTTGAAGTATTGTAATAACTTCAGAGGTAGAAAATGGGAGTTTGAAATGATATTTTCCTTTTTGCTCAAGATTTGATGATGCGCGTTTATGGGAAGGATAGCGGTATTCTCTAAGCCTAACTGAAAAATAAGTAATAAAATATACAAGTAGGCACTGTTAAACGTAGAAAAAAGATTTATTGGCAATTCTTGAATTTTTAAAGGTATGTTATGAGAAATATTTATTTGGTTTCAATAATCATTTCTGTTTCATACTTTCTTGTTTTCATGTTGCCAAAAATAGTTAAATGATTTTATTATCTATGTGAATAAATAATAAACAATTATGTGTTTTTAATTTATTCAGAAAATACCAGTATTTTTTAACAAAATAATATTTGAATATAAGAAAAAATAATGGCCGCATCCAAGTATTTAGATATTTTGACCCCAAGTAAAACAATCCAAAAAATTTGCATAAAAGACAAAATGCCGTCGTTTATAAACAAAACGATTTGTTGTTGTTATAAATTATTCATGTAAAAGAAAATGATTTTATGAATTTGGCTGGGATAGGTAGATAGCTTAAGCCGCCATATCTCACGAAGGATATGCAGTATCTGGAGGCGGCGGCCATTCATAGAGTCCATCATAGGCTCACCAACACCCATGATAGGGTCAAACGAATGATTAAAGAATGGAGTTCAACAGACCGGGATGGACGGTCCCTCTTGAAAATCTGGAGGTTTTGGATCCCGATTTGAATACGGATCCTCCATGATGGTAAGCCACAGATTTTACACACGACCATCCAGCAACTATGGACTTGTTTCATATCATCACTGGATTTCAAATAACTCACAGATATAAGAAACAATCTTTTCATTTTGCATAGAATTCATTTTTGTTAGGTTAAGATTGTGAATATGGCACAAATTTGGAAACATTTTATTCAAATTCAGTCACACAATTTTCAAAAGATGAAGCTTTTTTTAAAAAAGAATGGACGAATTAGAATTTTTTGAAATTCTATTCTTGTGTGAAGATTTAGGATTAAGTAAATATTCAATGATTTATATTTATTTAAATATTAAATTATATTAATTTGATGATTATGTAATTCCCCTCAATTATTTATATATTTATTGAAGTAGAGAGATATTTTGTTTTTTAGTCGTATGTTGGAAATTTTGTTATAATACGTGATTATTTAAAACCATTTCTTGGAAATAAAAGTATAGTGCAGAACACAGAAGTATCGTTCCGCCAAATTTTAAAACTTTTTAAAAAAAATTTACGTTTTTGGATTTTAAAATATAGGATGGGTATATTAAATAGGCAAAGATCAGAAATTATCAGAATAATGTTTTATTAATTAATTTTTTCAATATGAAATTTGTCTTGGGAATATCATAAAGAGCGATCTTATACATTTTTATAAGAGATATTTCCCGAGCAGAAATTCGACATCTAAAACAAACTTTAGAAGAATAAAAAGCAAACGTTATTTGATTTAAAATCGGCAATGATGAAAACTCGATCAAAACGAGCTTTACATTTTATAAAATGTAAAGCTCGTTTACATTTTGTTACATTTTAAACAAAGAATTAAAATTCTTATTTGTAGTCTCAACGACATAAGATTTTGAAATACTGAATGAGAAAATTGCCACTGTAAATATTAAGCAGCAAAGAATAATTCACAATATCGGAGCACAAGCCTCTATCTTAAACCGAATATTAACTGTTATTAAAGGCAATTCTTATAAAGTTGAAAAATCTAACGGAAACTCAAATAAGTTTTGAAAAGACAAGCCAAAAAATATGCTTTTTATACTGGATCGGCATTGAATCATATAGAAAGTGTCATTTCCGAATTAAAATTCCGGTTTACTGATTTTAGAAAAGCGATTGATATATTAGGTCACGGACAACTTAGTCCTTATTTTGTTTCTCGAAGAACTTTGCTTCTAACATTATTAAACATAAATGCGGCCTTGCCACCTGCAATATCTCTAATTCAGCGCCATTGAAGGATAATCTGTTTTTAATATTTATCATTCATTATCAATATAGGGAGAACCACAATTATCTCAATGCTTTGTTTGTTTTTCAGTATGATGTGACACCTGAACGAATCCAACTTTAGAGAATTTAACTTCTCCGAAATTCGTCGTCTGAATAAACTTCGAAAGCATTATTTCGATCTTTTAAATACTCTCTTATTTTGAAATCCGCTAAATTCGTAATGATCAGGGTCGCCGAGAGAGGGATGACTTTCGATGGCCTGGCATCGGAAAGGATCCAATCTTTGGCTCGACTTGCATAACGTGTCCGATAGTTTGCAAGCTTCCGCCAGAGAGCACTGTCTACCATCCAAAGTAGTCGTGCCAAAATAATCTAATTTATATAAAAGTATTTGAATAGAGGAAAATTTTGTGATTGATTATAAAGTGTTCAAATGTGTAGCGTAGGCCATGCGCTAAAAATAAAAGTAAATAATTTCAGACTCATGTAATAATTTAATAAATATTCGAAATACTTAACCTCATCTATGAAAGACGAAATCTATCACATAAAAAATATTTATAACGCCACGTTTAAAGATATTATACTAGAACTAAATTTATTAAATACCATTTATAAGTTTCAACTTCATGACGTTTTTCCAGAAATATGTACGTCAATCAGAATTTTTTGCATAATACCAATAACAGTTACGAAGGTGAAAATGTGTTTAATAAACTTTCATCAATGAGCTTCAGTAGATCACCAATACTCTAGGAGAGATTAAACGGCCTAGCATTGTTATCATTAGAATATGAACTGGAATAAAAATTGATTATGACGACATGATTGAAGATTTCGCTAATCATAAAATGAGGTAGTGGATGAGGAAATAAAAATTTAAAAATTGCCTTTTTATTTAATATTTATATTTTATATGGTATATAATTTATTGAATTTTGAATTTATTCTACCCTTTTTTTTTAAATAAATATTTAACGTTTTATATGACTTTTTCTATTAATCCAAAGTGATGTAATCTCTTACTTGGACTTGTCACGGGCCCGAAAATTTCTCTTGAAGGCCCTGCTAATGATGATTGAAGATTTAATAAATTTCTATATACAAAGTGCATAAAAAGTCCATGATATTAATTTAAAGAAAACAATATTTGTCCAACTGCAAATGCTCAAAAGTTTAGACTCAATTTAAACAATCCTGTAGGCAGGTCTAAAAAGTAAAGCTTAAAAACCTGTTTTTGTACTGATTCTAGACCAGGTTTAGGTTAGGTTAGTTTGGTTAAGCCGCTATTTCGCACGAAGGATATTCTATATTTCGTGGCGACCACTTATAGAGCTCATTACTGGTTGGTAAAAACTAATGATAGGGTCAACAGGATAGTTGGAGGATAGAGTTCAGCAGTCCTGGCACGGACCTATCCGAAAAAACTGGAGGTGAGGGACCCGGATTTAAACCCAGTCCTTCAAGTATAGATCTACAACACTTTTATGAAATGCGATTTTCTGAGACCTTCGGCCTAAATCAATTCTAGACTAAGAAGTTGACAGAAATCGGGCTCAAGAGTTTAGTCCCGAATCGGCGAAAAATTCCAACATGTCCATAAACCCAAAAACTATTTCAAACGCAGCAATATACTACCTCCTTCCAAGACAATAAAAAGTACAAGAAGGCTATCTGCTCGTTGTTACATTTACCAACATAGATTAGACCGGACATAATGAAAGGGAAGCTGAACGACTATACACATAACTCACAAAGCCGGCCCAAAGCACTATGCAAGTGATGCATAGCATCAGGGCGCTTCCGTAAGGGTGCTCCTTACAAGTTTATTTTTTAAATAAAATGTATGCTGTTTATTATAAGCAATTTTACAACTAAATAAATTAGAATTTAAGTGATTTCTCAGATAGTCAGATGTCACATGAGTCATGAGTGGAAATTCCAAATTATTAATTTTTTTGCATCTTTTGTTGATTATGATGCTGCTACCATGCTAAACAATAAAGAAATTATTAATGAATTTACTAGTATAAAAGCCAGAAAAGTAAAATTTTAATATTAATGTTTACTTATACAATAAGAACCCCTTTAACTGGGATGATACATTCTAAAGAATCCAAGTGCTAAACGAAACAGCGTTAAACGAAGTCATTTTAAATTGTAATTAGTGAGAATAGGTGAAACAGGACAGTGAATAAAAATACACGTACCATTTTTGTTTATTTTATTTTGTAACATGCATTATTTTTATATTATATTAATTATAGACATTTTTTATTGCTAATATCGAATTGTATTCATAAATCATTGGTGAAAATCAAATATATTCGAATAAATAATTTATGTTGTGATGAGGAAGGTTCTTCATCATTTGACACTTTTTGCTTTTTCATTAAAGAGTCATTCAACACCGTTTGCCTTTTCCTTTTTCGTTTAGTAAGCAATTATAAGTTATATAGTAAGCCATCGCATCTATGACTTGTGTTTTTAACTTCTATCAAAATTAGAATAATTTTGTATAAACTAATCCATAATTTCCATAATAATGGCTAAACACGTTTTGTTAAAAATGTCGATGAAAGAAAAATATTCTAATTTTAAGAAACTATAGTTCGATGTGGCAGTATTCTGGTTGTTATATGGTAAGCCATCGCATCTATGACTTGTGTTTTTAACTTCTATCAAAATTAGAATCATTTTGTATAAACTAATCCATAATTTCCATAATAATGGCTAAACGCGTTTTGTTAAAAATGTCGATGAAAGAAAAATATTCTAATTTCAAGAAACTATAGTTCGATGTGGCAGTATTCTGGTTAAAACTAAAATAGAATAATTGTTATTTTTATTACTGTAAAATAACATTGATGATCGACCATAAATATGAACTCTGACCATCAGACTTTCTATGAACTGCATTGCACTGATATCAAACACACTTCAAAACGGAATAGGATTATCAAAGTAGCAAATCTGTGCGATTTCGGATTTACGTGAATGTGACGGCTTGAAAGACCGCGCAACAGTGAATCAGTAAAAAATATAGAAGTCGAAAAAACTGCGTTATAGCGAAACAGTGATAAACGGAGCAACGTTAAGCGGGGTCTTACTGTAAATTTAATTTTGTTAAGAATTTTAATACGAATGGAATAATTGTTATTTTTATTACTGTAAAATAACATTGATGATCGACCATAAATATGAATTCTGACTATCTGTCTTTCTATGAACTGCATTGCACTGATATCAAACACACTTCAAAACGGAATAGGATTATCAAAGTAGCAAATCTGTGCGATTTCGGATTTACGTGAATGTGACGGCTTGAAAGACCGCGCAACAGTGAATCAGTAAAAAATATAGAAGTCGAAAAAACTGCGTTAAAGCGAAACAGTGATAAACGGAGCAACGTTAAGCGGGGTCTTACTGTAAATTTAATTTTGTTAAGAATTTTAATACGAGTAAGGCTGGATTCACACTGGCCTTGCGATGGCGATCTCGACTACAACCGCGACCGTTGCTATAGAAACAACCCCATCAGGCCTCGCTTCCCGACTCTCTACCGCGACCACGACAATATTCAACTCGCTGAATATTGTCGTGGTCGCAGCGGCTACGTCATTACGATAGCCAATAGAAAGGAGGCATTTGGCCATCTGTTACGAGCTGTATGCTACATCAGCTCTTATTGGCTGTTGTTTACGCAGTTGCTATTGGTTGATTCGAAAAATCGTGAAGCTGGTCGTGATCAATGTGCATGTTCTCTCGCAAGTTGTCAGTCATGGTCGTAGTCGTAGACGTGGTCTCAGACCAGTGTGAATCCAGCCTTAATCCGTTTTGTTTTACATATACTACTTAGTACTTATGTAGTGTTTTATGTAACTAATTACATTATATTGTATACTAGGTACTCTATAAAGATTTATATTAAATTAATAATAATATTAATAATATATTTTGATTATTTTTATTACTCGAAAATTATCCACTATTGACTTTAAAAAATATAGTGGGTAGTATAAAAGAACTTTGCAACAGGGCGCCGACTACTCTAGGGCCGGCACTGGTCCCTCAGTATTGTTTCGTCAAAGAATTAGTAACAGAAGGAACAGTCAAATTAAATACACAGAAACCGCAAAAATGTATAAACGCCAGAAAAGTAATTATTAAAAGTTATCGATACTTTTTTGGTTAAACCATTGAGGGTATGATAGATGTATAACCAGTAATGAACAATAATTTAAATACCTTGAAGCTTATTATACTATTAACATTTTAATAACTGATATTTATTATTATTTCCTTACTAAAGTTAATCTGGAGCGCTAGTAGTCTTTTTTTTTCTGCTAACACGTGCTCACTTTTGCATGGTATTTCAAGCTGTACACTTGTATCTTATTATATATACAGTTGAAGCAGGTTATTAGGGAGTTGGCTATAAGGGAAATTCAGATATTTAAGATAATTAAAATATAAATCTTATCTTTGTTTAAATCTGTGTAAAATAGTTATTTGCTTAATCAACAGTTTGAATACCAAATTTATTATTGTATAGAATATTTTTAAGAAGATAATTCAGTACTTACAATGAATAAATTACAATGTGGACATACTTATTTTCCAATTAATGCTTTAACTTTCAAGAAAGTACATCTAATATAGCATAAGATTATTTCCTAAATAAAATAGCAATATTTATCTGTGACTAAATTGATAAAATTATAAACTGTATTTCACCAACTTATATTTCTCATAAATATTTGAAATGGTATTTTTAATTGTATAAATATACTGTAAAATTTTATATCATTGAGTTACAATTCAAATCTATGAATTCTTTTAAAGTTTATTTTCAAAAATGAATTGTCATTTCAAAATAAATTTAGTATACAGTAATCTCTCATTAACTACAGAATTCACATATATATGATTACATAAATGTACAGCAATTCATCAACTGCAGATCTAGTATTTGTGTATATTAAGTTTTTGATAGCAGCCACCAAGGGCTTTTGTAAATGCTTATTTTCTATATAACATTATTATTACTTTTCAATGCAAATTAACAATTTTTAGATGTTGCATTTTGTATTTTAGAGAGTAGTGAAAATTTTCACATAGAGGGGAAAGAAGGGATGAAAAAGAAAAAAAAACAATGTTGGTTTTCATTTTAGATCTGAATCAGATTGTTTTTCTTTTTAAATTGCTTTGATTATGATTTCTAAGAGAACAAACTTGCCATTTCTACACACAGTACATAACTTTCAATAGGAGTGGAATCGGTCAGTCATGCATTTCTGTGTTCCAAGTATGTATTAATGTTATTTCATTATCATTTGTGTTTCACATGTGTTTTTCTTAAATACAGTCTAGCATTAGTTTCATTTTTATAGATTATTCATTTTTTATCATCATGTACTCCAAACATTCAAAAAACAGTTGATGGTGATAAACCAGCCAAAAGAGCAAGAAATATGCTATTGCTAGAGGAAAAATTTGATGTGATGACAAGGTTAGGATGCAGTGAGAGTGCTGTGTTAGTGGCCAGGCTAATGAATGTTAACAAGTCAAGTATAAGAACCATTTAAAAAAGTTGTACTTCACAGAACAAACTGTGGGATCCGCGGACCTTCGGATAACGAACACTTCACAGAAACAAACTGTGGGACCCGCGGACGACCACGGATAACGAACACTTCACAGAACAAACTGTGGAACCTGTGGACTGACCGAATAAAAACACATGTTCGGATAACGAACACCTCATAGAACTAACTGTGGGACCCACGGACTGACGGAAAGACAAGTCAGCCGGATGGCTGCATGGTAAAGCTGTGGCTTACCATTCTGGAGGATCAGGGGGTCCCACTCCTTCAATTTTTTAGGAGGGATGTGGGCCTGAACCAAGAAGCAATTAAAGGTAGTGTTGCTAGTGGAAATACTAATGGTTCTAAAGTTACCTGTGTGTCCTACGATCCTGTTATGGAAAGAATGGAAAATGCATTTAATATTTGGATCGAGAATCAAGCACAGAAGAGAATTCCTTTAAGTACTTCAGTGATATGTAAATAAGTACTAGAATATATGAACAACTGGGGTAGAGTTCTGGCTAGTCTAAATTTAAAGCTAGTAAGGGATGGTTTGTAACCCTATGAAAACGTTACGTACCTCCGTTTTCATAACCTTTATATTATAAAGATAGAAGGAGAAATAACTGCAGCTAACCATAATAATACAAAGACTTATCAAAACAATTAAAAAAATAATTGAAGAACAAGTATTTTATTGGACAAAACAGAACTGTATTGGAAGCACATGCCTAGCAGGACACATTTTGAAAATTAAATATTCTGCACCAGGATTCAAAGCCACAAAACATTGTGTCACCCTGCTCTTTTGTGTTAATGTAGCAAATAACTTTATGGGAAACCAATGCTAATATATCACTCACTGAACCCAAGTGCCTTGAAAAGTAAAAACAAAAACAAATGTCATCTTCCAGTATTTTGGGGGGCAAACAAAAAAGTGTGTGTAACAGCTGCATTGACAATGGATTGGCTGAATAATTGCTTCATTTATGATGCTGAGCAGTATCTATCCAGGAAAAACTTGGCCTTTAAGGTGCTTCTGATCTTGGATAACATTCCAGGACACTCAGAGGCATTTCAGTTTTGCCTGCCCAAATGTTGAAATTGTATTTCTGCCTCCAAATAGTATTTTGCTCATACAATCACTGGACGAAGAAATTATAAAAACATTCAAGTGATACTATACATGTTGCACATTTAACAGGATACTGGAAGCTATTGAAAATGACCTGTTTGACAATTGCAGATTGCTTAAAACAATTCAACATTGCTGATTGTATCACCATCATTAAAGACTCATTTGATTAAGTAAAACAGTCAACTCTGAATGCCTGTTGGTATAAGCTGTGAAAGGAGTATGTGAATTAATTTAGCCCACATAAACTCCCACAGGTCAAGGAGATAGTAGAAGTTGCAAAATGTCTGGGTGATGAAGGTTTGGCAGACATAAAGGATGATGACATAGAGCAACTGCTGTAGGCACACAATGAAGAATTTATTGAAGAGGAATTGGAGGAACTAATCAGATCTAGTGAAGAAGAGGATGACAATGAAGGGGACGAAGATGAAGAGAGTAAAATGACTCCTCTTACCCTAAAGAAAGAATTGCTAATGATGAATAACCTTGCAGAATTGAAATTATTTCAATATAGAGTGGAGTTTAAAATTAAAACTTGGTTTGGAAGATTTGTCATCTCTATATAAACAGTTACAAAAAGAGTTTCAGAAGAAAATGACCCAAAGACAGTGAAGATCAGATGGTTACTTTAAGTAGCTCAGAACAGAAGATATCTCTTCTCTTCTGAGCTACTTAAAGCAATCATCTGATAGTAGACGGGCAAGGGCTGCCCTTGCCCGTCTACCAGTGCCTATGCCTAGATATCTGTTTCAACCAAATTATTTTAATTTTAATATACAATATGGTTTTGTAGATGATGAACTGTTTGTGCTCATCAATCTATTCAATTCTATTTGTGTTATGAAAGAATATGAATTTGCTTTAATTGATAGGAGATTTCTCTCTATAACTTCATCTGCAATTTTAACTTGAAGTTGATATTCCATTCCTTTTTCAGAAAGACAGGTTCTGTCAACTGTATAAGCCCGTTTTTATTACAAATAGTAGATGCCTCTCCTAAATATTTGTTCTCCTTAATATTTTTTCCACAAATGCTTACTATTATATCTTTTTTATACTGTATATATTAGAAATCGGCATTCTAACTTCAGTGAGATAACAGTCGTCGTTTACAGAAATTTGACAAAAGAATTCATGAATAGGCTTCAATTGTTTGTCATACTTATAGTTGAAATTATGTTGATTTTTATATTCGAACAAGGTATTATAAACTTTTTTCTTTTCAATTTCTGTCAAATAACTTCTCTTGAATTTACTGTCACAAATTGTGCTTGGTAAGAGTGTCCTGTCTTCATCTATAAGATATCGACGAATTCCTTCAATTTCTTTTGCTGTTAAAATATTTAATGTAAAGATAGTCTGTTCTAGATATTCCTTTTCCATTACCAGAAAACGTATGAAAGGAATAAAAGGTTCCATTGTATATCTTATGGCTTCAGCTTTATTTCTCTGTGTAGCATCTGTTTTGGAGCTGAATGGTTGATGTATTCTGTCTCGACATTTTGTTTCACTCCATTCGTAAACAATTGAAAAAAGTTTTTCTTCTGGTAGTGATTCGTATATAGGTCGATGTAAAATACAAGAGAATGACTGCATCTTCGCAGTGCAAGAATTGCTCTGTGGAAAATATTTCTTTCCATTGAGTGTCGAACTTCCTCCAGCACTGATATTGCAGTAACGTGTCTTTCTGCAGATATGTAATATAGTAAATTCTGCAAATAATGTGAATATTTATGTGCTCATAAATAAATTTTTTGCACTGTTTCTCTAACCTTTGTAGTTCGCATCCCTTAAATCCTTTTATCCTTGATGAAAAATGCATGATCAACTGAATCCAGATGTATATCTCCCATTTGAACGAATCTAAAATATATGTATATAAGAATTATAAATTTGAAATGTACAAATACACATTTATGCTTTTGAGAAAGTTAATTTTTAATATAAAAACTAATATAATATTAGAAAACTTTATATGAATTTTTTAATTTTTAACATACTTTATAATATCATTAACAATTTGAGAAGTCAAAGGTAACTCCAGGGAAATTTCAGTCAAATTGCTCAATTCAATGAATTTTAGAAAAAGCTTTGGATAATTTTCAACAAATTTTGATACGTATGTCAAGATTTTCAATCCATCTTCAGATTTTAATATCATCTGATCTGAAGAAGTATCGTTCATATTGATTGGAAGGATAAAAAACTATTTCAGTTTTTCACAGATTTAAAGAAAATTACTGAGGAAATTAAATATCATTGTAATAGAAATTAATTGTTGAGAAAAGTGTTGTATTCTTATATTTTGTAGATTATTATTGAAACTAATATGAGGATATATAAATTTATGCTTCCTTAGTAAATGAAACATAAAT
Organism: Olivierus martensii; assembly: GCA_000484575.1. Lineage (NCBI taxonomy): Eukaryota > Metazoa > Arthropoda > Arachnida > Scorpiones > Buthidae > Olivierus > Olivierus martensii. Next base: position 19,914 of record AYEL01090263.1, on the reverse strand, counting down.
TTTTGATAGGAATTTTGCTTTAGGATTGACTATATTAACTTTTGATTAAATTTACAAATTTTGATAAAAAGAATAGGGCCTATGAAAACAGCAATTGATGCATTTATCATATTTTTTAATTTTTATTTTAAATTTTGATTAATCGAACTTGTTTTCAATTATTTTGGATTATCGATGATTTTCTTTGATTTTATATGAAAATTTTTATTTGTACAACAATTACAAAACTCAACACGAAAATATTACAAAGTATAAATAATTTAAATAATTAGATTAAATAAATTTATTTACGGAGGTTATGTGTTTATCATTTTCGATAAATTTAAAAATTTCTGAATTCAAAAAAATTCTGTGCTTCTTTTCTTCATTTTCTTTTTCGATTAATCAAGTAAATCGTATAATTAATAAATATACATGAGAATGCCCAGTAAAAAAGTATAGTTAGACTAAAACTAGATTATTTACACAAGTAAAAAGAAGTTCATTACTACTGAATTATAAAAATAGTTTAGGAAATAGTTTGTAATTATTAACCAAAAATTCAAATACAAATCGCATTTAAACTCGTCTGATTTTTTCGCTTCTGTGATAGTAATTATAATATTATTTATAGTTTAATTATGATTTACAGATTTGACTTAGCTTATATGAAAATATAGTGAATTTATTGATGCAAAAGTTATTGATTTGAAGTATTATATTGATAGCATAATGATTTTAAAGTATTCATGTTGACTATAGATGCTCGTCACTAAGGATATACGCTACTACTTGTATACAGTATATTATTTTATTTTATATTTCAAATATAAATTATTTCTTTCCGAAAAAAATTTAACTATAAATATATTGAGCACAAGTGAGTAAATGGAGATAAATTACAGAAAGACTGCGGAGGATACGTTCTGACAAAACATATTTATACTAACGCATAAATAACGAGAGTAGTTGAAACAGGACGTTGAATAAAATATATACGAATTAATTTTTTATTTTATTTTGTAACATGTATTATTACTAATGTTACATTAATCATAAATATTTTCATTGTTAGTATTGATTTGTATTCATAAATCATTCATGAAAATCAAAAATATTGGAGTAAATAATTCATGTTTGTGGTAAGGAATGTTCTTCCTCATTTGACACTTAAACAGTTTCATTGAATTTAATGCTTTTACAAAACATGAAATTTATGTATTGCACTATGTTGCAATGCATTTTATCACATATAATATTATTATTATATTTATTTTTATTTCTCATTTTAACATATGTAGTGACTTCATTTCCATTAGCTGAATTTCTTCAGCAAAGTTCAGGTTGAAAGATTTCAAGGTAAGAAAAATATCTGTTTTCTATAAATAAATAAACAAATAAAGAAAAACTATTTATTAATTTTTTATTGTTGCTATGTTTTCAGGTAGAAGAAGAGTCTGTATCCATCCAAATTACTTGATAAATATCATATATTTCTAAAATCTGCTAATACCAACAAATAGGAAGTCATGGATGAAATACATGATGACGAGCTTCAAATCAGCTAATTATGCAAATGAGGACAGTTACACATCCTATATAATAAATTATAACACAAGGAAAAATGTTCAATTAAAAACTTGTCAGCATTTAATTCTGAACACTTAAATGCTTCATCAAAATCGGATGAATAATTCATTCAAAAATGAAACAAAATTATTTTTCATGCAAAGGATTGACACATATTTTTCTGATATGTAAGTAACAAATCTACATCAAAACACAACACCCCAAATCACTAATTCAAACACAGAGATTAATCAACAAGAAAATGAAAATTTGTGCTCAAAATGTCTTTCAGTACCACCTAAATACAGTTAAACATAATGTTGGATGAAATTCCTCACTGTGTTGAGTGTCAGTACAAATCTCTGCACAAAAACGTACTGATGCGATCTTGATTCTCTGCAGCTTTTTATGCAAGAATGAATGCTGTTGTGGCCTCATCAATTGCTGTTTGTAGTCAAATTGATCTTGAGCATTTCAAAGAATTGACCTATGAGAGATCTAAGTGTTTCATTTTGGGAGAACTATTCATCTGATTTTGATGAAGTTTTTTTTTCCCTCTAGAATTGAATTTTGAACAAGAGTTTAATTAAAACTTTTCGCTATGTATTACGGCTTATGAGATAAGATTTGGAACTATCCTAAACTGCATAATCAACTCGTTTGAAGATCAACATCAGGTAGCTCACTCATGATTTCCTATTTCTTGTCATTAACAGGTTTTTGAAATCTATGATATTTATCAAGTTATTTGGTGGAGAACAGACTTTTCTTCCGCTCTGCATATACAGAAACAATAAATAAAGGAAATGTTTTCATAAAATTCATTAATAAATATATTTAGGAAATTTAATGAAAATAGCCATTTCACAATTAGATTTCATGAAGAGATTTGGTAAATGCCTCTAGAAAACCTGGAGGGTTCTTTTCATAAAACAAGATTTTCCTATTAAACTGAAGTGTTATTTTTTTTCAATTATTAATTCTATATAGATATAGAGTTTGCTTTAATGTCCGATCAGCGTATGATTTCTATATAATCAGTCATTTTTTGAATTTATTAGAATATTGAAATTTCGTAATTTGAATAAGCCAGTGAAGAATTTCAAAAAGCTCTTTCTGTCATGCAATAGACTCTCTATATGGCTAAATCCCTTCCTGTTACACGGAGTAGATGTATAAATTTTTAATAATAATGTTTACATCTAACAAAAATAATAAATTTAAAATCCAAATGAACATATTATACTGTGTGTGATATTTGTGTCATATTTTGATTTATATAAAATAATTATTAATTTATTGATCAATATTCTATTAGTTTTCATAATGTTTTAATATTTTCCCTATATAAATTCATTAAGTGACAATATTGTGCTACATTTTTTATTTTTTTTTTCATAAATTTAAATACAACACATTGATGTCAAACACGTTCAAGATTCTGAGTTAAATATATAATCTGTAGTTAGAATAATTATTTTTTTTTTTCAAATTCTTTCTGATCCATAAAATATTATAAAAATTAAAACTGCATTTTATTTAGCTTTGGTTTTAACTGAAATTTCACATATGTGAGTAAAATGTATACACTTGTTTAATTAATTTTCTGTAAAATCTACATTTCGTTCAAGGATTCTTATTCATTATTATAAGATAAATTGTTTGTGATTGTCTATCAGAGTAAACCAGTAAGGAAAACATAGAGAGGCCATTTTCTAAGATTTCTTTAACCAATTTATCATAATACATTACAAATTTATTTTTTGTATTTTCCCATAAGATAAAAAAAAGATAAAAATTAAATACCTTATTTATGAATAATTCTGGCAAAGACGACAAATTTTAAATATTTTAATAAATTTAAAAAATTTAATCATATTACAATAAAGTGTTGATTATCCAGACACTCTGGTAACAATTACTCCAGATAATCGACGTTTTATTATATTTATGTACGATTAAGTACATAAAAAACTTTAATAAATCAACAGACACTATATAATAATCAGAATAATTATTAAAATAAGTTTATTTTGACAATTCCTTTTCATATATCTTATAGCAAAATAATTTATGAAAATTATATGATTTTCATAAATTCAAAAAATAATTTTCTGAAATCAAATATCATTAACTGATTTAATTAATGTTAACAAAGTGTATTATTAATAAAATTTTATAATTCTATCAATATTATGACAAAATCATAACAATCAATTTAAAGGAGAGGAATGCCGTACTCCTCTCCTTTAAGTAGCTCTCGCTCCTTTCCAACTCCTATCGTTTTTCATACTGATGAACATGTATGATCATTGCTTTTTTTCCGATCATACTATACCAATATTCATATTGACCCGTGAATGTGATAAATTATGATAAACAATGTGAAATTTGTTACAAAGCCCGATTTTGTTTACCATTATTCATAATAATCGGGCATTATCAAAAATGCCCCTATTAATCGCTTTGTCTATAACTCTATAACATACATAACTTTTAATATAAATCGATCGTTTGTTTAAAAAATATAGTAAATATTCTCAAAAATTCAGTAGAGTTTTTAATATCTTTTTTTCATTTAATTTAAATTACACAAAATCACAAAATTTTAAATATTGATTTAATTTTAATATATTTATAATAAAGTGTAATTTTGTAGCTATAAATTATATACAGTGGATTCCGCTTAATAGGGTACATCGGTTAATTGAGAAAGCCCGTAATTGGGCCAAATCTCAAAGAATGGAAACCAAACTAATAAACTAATACATAATTTAAACGGTTAATTGGGACAGTAGCAGAAAAGGAATTTTCAATTTTTGATATATTTTAGGGATTTTTCGAAAGTATGGCAACACTACATATACTATTATTTGACAACAGTAATGTGTTGCGAATCAGATATCTATCGTCGTGAGTCTAACAAGTGTGCCTCTACTTAAGTGTCTATCGTTACTGTATCTAGCGATATTCATTTACAGTGTGGATTTTATTTAAAATTTTTAAACCTTTGCCAAGATGCCAAGAAATGATTTTACATTTTCGAATAAAATTGCTTTGCTGGATTAAATTAAAAGCCAGTCATTTAATACAATCCATCGTAGACTCCTGATATAACTGGAGTACCAAAATCTACCATAGCGAATTTTAAAAAGAAAATCAACTGCGTAAGGAGTGGGCATTACAGAAAGAAATTAAAAGAAAATCAACTGCATAAGGAGTGGGCATTACAGAAAGAAATTCCTAATTCAACTGCGTAAGGAGTGGGCATTACAGAAAGAAATTCCAGAAACATCGAAAAGAAAGCAAAGAGTGGGCATTACAGAAAGAAATTCCAGGAACATCCAAAAGAAAGCCTGATGGAAAGTAGAGTTGGAACGATACGATACGATACGATATATCGTGTATCTTCGATTTACTCATCTCTATATTCCGACATTTTTTGGATGCCGATATATTTAACGATACGATATTATACTTGCTATAATTTATCGGTTTCTGTATGTATTTAAATCATTGGTTAAATATATCGATGGTTAAGTTATATCGGTTAAAGACATAGTTAAAGATAATGGTTGATTTCGAACAAAATAACAATATATATAAAATAATAATATAAATTAATAATAATATAAAATAACAATATAACAAATAATTTTGCTTGAAGGGAACAAAATTTCAACTACTGGGACTATCACAATAGATTGATTTGAAAAAAAAAAAAAAAAAAACAGTGGGGCAATAAACAATTAGAGGGATGAATACGGAACTACGCCACTACTTGGATCAGGCAATATTAGGTCTCCGTGAAGATCCAATAAATATTGGATAAGTACAATTTTTTGCTATCCAAATTTATCAAAGATTGCACTGAAATATTTGATTATATCAGCCACAATCAGTGCCTGCTGAACGTTTGTTTAGTAAGCTAGGTGTAGTGGTATGTGGAAAAAATAAGCAGGTTGAAGCCTGAATTAAGTTCAACGATTTTTATGCTGAAATCAACAATAGAATCAAATTTCTGGTGAAATTGTTTCACCATAGCAAAGCGAAGTATCCGCATAAACATTGTAACTACTTCAGTTATGGTCAATGCGCATGCTTAACTAAATAAATGATATGTTACCTAATTATAACAGATTATATCCTGTAAATCAAACTTTCATTTTTCATTATTTACTTATACGGCCATGCATATTTTACAAAAACCGCATTTTGACCGTGTTTACATTTTTTGCAGATACTGCGCTTTTCCGTGAGGCAGCCGTATTAATCTTATATAACCTGTATACTTATTAATATTAGAATTTATTTAATTTTTGTTATTCTACTTCACTTGCAGTCACAATCCAACACTCACTGAGCCAAATTCTGGAATAGAATATTTTGATCTCCTGCCCTTGTGGATGATGGTGTTTGATCGATAATCTGATCAGTATCCAAGATAAAAATCTCCTCTCGGTTTACATACATCAATGATCTAGAATGCATTTTTAAAATTAATTATATATGCAATTGTCATATCAGCAATCTTAGAAATCTATTCTAGATACTGTCCGACCAGCTTAGCCGCGACCATCAACGCAAATACACGAGCGCTAACTGAACAAGTCCAGTGACAAATTAGGGATGAAGGCTTCGCACAGGGATGTTCTCAAACAAAAGATAACTGATGCTGAATGGAAGTTTATTATAATGTCGAATGCTATTAGATTAGTTTTGACGTTGGAAATAATATTTTTAACAGAACTTAATATTAATTCAATAATTTTTATCTAACAAAATACTCTCCCTTTCGCTTTTGGACTCATCCACGTTAGCTACACGCCACTTTCATGGACAGACAATAGTAACGAATTTTTCAAAATGTATTTTTCTTAAATTATAATGATTCACTGGAAGGAAAGTCAAATGATAATTATAAAATTATCTATATTTTATTTTAATTTATATACTTATAAAAACTGACATATATAATTAGTTTTATTTTCAGTTAATATTAAAATTATTGTAATATTTAAAATGTTCTATTTCTTGGCTATGTAATTATTAATGATAATATAAAATGATGTGTTTCTTATTCTTCTAAATATAAGGCAGTAATTGAATGTACTTTTTGACTTATTCTGCCGAACATATTCAATACAATTTATTCAATAATTCACTGATAGCAGCTATCTCTTTCTGATGGATATCCAAATTATTAAGAGAAACAAAATATGAGAGAAACCCACGGGATAATACGATTGTTTGTTTACAGAAGAGATCAAATTACAGTCTGGGAATCATGTTTCACTCATAAATTGTCTTCGTTTAACGGAAAAATTTTTTAGAATTATGAAGTATTTGGTATTATTAGATGTGGAATATCACCCGGAATGTAAATATATTAATATTTTTTTTTATCCGATGCCGAAATTATGAATAATTTGAAAAAATTATGTATTGTTTACATATGCAAATTAGGCCTAATTCTTTCGTATTTTTTTTCTTTCTTTCTTTTGATCCTATAACTAAAATTAAAAAATGATATCAGGACAGAGTATATGGACACAAAATATAATTTTTTCGTGCCAAAAAATTAAAGGAGTATATGGACAACAAAATATAATTTTTTCGTGCCAAAAAATTAAAAGTGCTTTTGGTCCTATAACTAAAATTAAAAAACGATATCAGGACAGAGTATTGGTCCTATATTAGGCCTAATTCTTTCGTTTTTTTTCTTTTTTTCTTTTGGTCCTATAACTAAAATTAAAAAATGATATCAGGACAGAGTATATGGACAACAAAATAAATTGTTTCCTGCCAAAAAATTAAAAAATAAAAAAGTTATGGCAAAATATCGAATATTAAGCATCATATTTCATATAATTTGGAGCGTTAAAGAACGTTAATTTTTTTACTTTTAGAGCGTTAAAGGTTAACAATCTTTGTTTTACTGTTAATGAATTATTCAGAATATTGTATTCTAAGATTTATATGCAATAAAATCATTTGAAAGTAAAATATCTATACTGTTTTATTTTATAACAACATGAAAATAATTATATCTGCTTATATTATATAATCTGCTACATAATTATATATTTACCATTTACACGCAGTGGTTCTCAACCACTGTGCCGCAGAACACTAGTGTGCCGCCAAATCTTTGAAGATGTGCCGCGAAAAATTAAGAATGAATTGTATTTATATAATTGTATGAATCATATATAATAATAGTGAAACGTTGTTGGCTGGATATCCCTTTTGCAGTGGAACTACTGCACCGATTCCTATAAATTGGGAGTCCTTAGAAAAATCTAACCCCCGAATTTCTGAGAGAGGCAAAATTTTTTGTCGTTATTCAAAATCTAAAAATTAATGAATAACAAATTAAATTAAAATTATAGTTTCTCTAAAAAGACAAAATCCGCAGGTGGTGCTATAACTTAATAAAGGCCGCCATTTAATGATCCTGTGTACGAGTATGATGCAATCTGAATGTAATAAATAAGAAAAAACAATAATCTGTCAACAAAAGTTCGTTGTTAAATCTATATTATAATTTAAAATAATTAGGTGTGCCGCCAAATTTAAAACTATTAAAATGTGTTCCTCAATAGAAAAAAAAATTGAGAACCACTGATTTACAGTATTTATATTGTTTCTGAACTGCAGATATTTATCAATTATAATAGTGTATAGATTCTAAACATATTAATTTGATATGGATAATATTATATAGGCTACATAACTTGTTGAAAATAACGATAAAATTTTTGATACACACTTCCTTACGTTCAGAAATTGATTTTCTTTGATAAAAGTTTTATAAAAAATATAGCAAATTTTTCCTTTAGAAGTATCTTTCAAATCCAAATTACAAGTCTATTATCTCCAGTTGAAATTCATTTGGTGCATTTACTATATTTATTGAAAAAGGTACTGTAAAAATCCGTATTTCGTTTACTCAGTTAAGGAATTTTTTATTTTAATTTATCTTTTATTCTGTAATATTTTGTGCGATGCGGGCCGTATAAAATACAAATGGGGACCGCGAGTTGCTCACCCCTGCCCTATGTGATGACTTGTAGTGGTATTACAACAGCTTATCACAAAATTCACCTGAAAGCCATCAATTTGCTCTTAAATGTAGAAGCAAACATCCAGATTCATATCCTCAAGAAGACTCTGGAAAGCTTTAAAAAGAAACGAGGATTTGGCGAAGAGTGTAGTATGGAAGAGGATATTGAAAACGTGTTGAAACGGCTAGACATAATCGAAGTTAAAGATGAATGAATGCTATACTGAGAGTGATTAAAAATAAATGAACAGAAATCCTATCATTTAATTATTATTAATTGGGAAATTTCATGATATCAAATTTATCAACTACATTTTGGAAATTAGGCAAAAACCACTTTAAAAGTAAAATATATTCAGTGATATTTATCAAATTTATCAAGATGATTGGTGATTATGTATAATCACCAATTAATCATTTTACCGTAACATATATAAATTCATTATGTAAGCATTTTTACAGTATAAACTGACTAAAAGACGAATATTGAAACTTCGTCGCCTTATTTTAACTTATGATCAAGATTTGCATTTATGAATTTCTTAAACGTTCTAGAAAAATATAATTTAATATTAAATACATATAAATGAATATAATTTTATTAAATATAGATGAAAAATAATGAGCAATGAAAAAATATCAATATAATTCATATAAAACAATATTCGGTCATTTTAAGATTTGAAAAACATATTTTTCTGTATATAAATATCGAATTTTTTCAAATTCATTTGAAATTTTATTTTTTCGTTAAAATAAAGTAGAAATTTTCAAGAAAATTAATTTATCTAAGTTCGTCATTCATAAAATATATACCATATATTAGAACAATAAAGTATCTTTGTTTGTGTACTATTGTTTTGTGAAATATTTTTTATTGTTTATCACAATTTTGTTAGAATTTTTAATTAAAAATATAAAAGGTATTAGACGATGGAGCCTGGTAATGTCGTTTTGCCAATTAATGGTGTCACAACAGGTGAGATTACGATATTTATAATTATTAGAATTAATGTAAATAATTATTAAATTTTTTTCTCGTTTAGAAGTAAATTGCCAAGTTTGCTTTAACAATTTGTGCCTTGTTGATTATCCAATATGTCGTAATTGCTTCCAATTCTTTGTGAATTCAGTCAGACATGTATCGATTATTTATTGTCCTCGTTCAGGAAATTGCGATGTAAGATTCGACAATATAAATAGATGTAATTTTTGTAGACTGAGTAAATGTTATTGGGTTGGAATGGATTATTCAATGGCTATTGGTGAGTAAATATAATACTATTATTACAATAAACGCTTAATATTTAATTGAAAAATTTAGATATTATGCTGTGAATATGAAAAATTTGTGTTGATAGTTTAAAATAACTTTATTGTAAAATTCGTTTTACTCTAAAGCAGAGATTCTTAATTTTTTTGTTCCATGGACCCCTTTGACCTTTAAGTGAAGACCACCGACATCTTCTCAGAATAATATTTTTAAGTGCACAAAATAAGATTATGAAAGAAACCAGTAATATTAAAATACAGTTAACAAAATAAAAAACATGATACAATAATATATGTTTTGTATTTCAGCACATTAAATAATAATAATATACATGAATCTTCAGGCAACATATTTTATAAAAAACATGTCAGTGTGAAGACACAGATATACTATTGTAATTTATTGCACACATTTATAACAGGAGGAAATGCTAGATTATGTAGATTATGTTAGTTGAAAATAAAGATAACGAGTTTATTTTTTCATGCTATCTCAAGAACCCACTACAATTATACCACGTACCTCTTGGGGGTGGTCCATCGATTCTGGTTAAGAGTCTCTGTTTTAGATTGTTGCTTTCTCTGGAGGATCGGGATTTAATCCTGAGTTCCAGATATTCAAATTTACTATGAGGAGACGATATTCATTGAACCTCATTCTTCAGACATCCAGTTGATTCATCATTAATATTTACCATTCATTGAAAGGTTCAAAATTGGCTGCCGCCAAATATATCCATGTGTCACTCGTTGGCAAAATTCAAACTAAAAACTTAAGTAGCAGCTAACGGGATATATTGTTCTTAATTCAATACTTGGATCTCTTTCTCAAATAAAATTGAGCTTCAAAATTTTTTTTAATATTTTAAGTATACTAAGTCCAAAATTGGCTGCCGCCAAATATATCCATGTGTCACTCGTTGGCAAAATTCAAACTAACAAACTGAAGTAGCAGCTAACGGATATATTGTTCTTAATTCAATACTTGGATCTCTTTTTCAAATAAAATTAAGCTTCAAAATTTTTTTTTAATATTTTAAGTATACTAGGGGTGGGCAAACCGCGGCCCGAGAGCCGCACGCGACCCTTGGAATTAATTAATACGGCCCTCGTAGTCAATAGCCATAATTCCAAAAATTTTATCGATAAATAAAAAAATAGAAAAAAATACCAAATCTGTTCCATATCTCAGCAATATAGTTTACGTAATTTCTAAAAAGTAATAAATAATAATTCATATGATATAGGCCTACTATAGGTTTTACTACAGTCATATTTCCAAAGTTTTAAAATGCATATTTCTTACAAAAATAGATTTGATTACCTGTTTACCAGTATAATCGTCATTGCATAAGAAATAGGTTGAAAAAGACATTAAAAATGAAATAAAATCGTTTTGTCGATCAATCAACTCAATACCTTTCGTAATTTCATGGTGTTTGCATTTAATATTTGTTCAATTTCCTAAACAGATTATTATTATTATTAAAATAGTAGGGACTGTACACATTGGCTTAGTCCAAAGGAAAAAAGGGAAGGAAGAGAACAAGTAAAGCAGAAAGAATCTTTACCATAGACGTGTGTTAAGCCACTAGAGGAAGAGAGAGGAGTTAGCAACTAACACCGCATGAGATACATGAGCATCCGCAACGGCATTAATTAACAAAATAACATACATCAAAATAAATTTACAGAATTTAAGATGTGGACCAGTATAAATCTTCAGCTCAAAAAATAATTCAATTATTAACTGAAACAATTTTTTAAAACATGAAGTGTTTAAAACAGATGCAAAAATGTTTATAGCAATAAATCTTGAGAGGTTTTACATCCACTCTCATAAATGAAGTTAGTCGTCAGATGGAGAATGAGATTCAACCAGCCTACACGGATTCCTTTTGTAAAACTTTAAAGGAGTGGGCTCAGGGATTAAATCCGGAATGTCCAAACTGGAAATATAGCACGCTTCCGCTTTCCATTCTCGAGGATCTATTTTCGATTCTTCAGTTCCACTTCTTGGAAATTTTTCATAGGTTCTGGTTAGCCATCGACAATCCTCATTCGTCAATAATTTGACTGACCATTCAACAAAGTGCTCTGCAGCTGTGGAAGGATAGTTAACTCCATCACTCACTAATTATCACTGATTCAAAGGCGGCATCATCTGTTGATAAAAAACAACTTTATCCTATGCTAATCAACAAAGATAGTTCGGTCAACTGTTAAACTGGCTGATAGCAGAGCCTTCCTCAAAAATGCAGATATGGCACCAGGAACTCAATGAATTCTCCAAATCGGCAAATAAATCTTTACTACTTCGCTAATCAACATGGCTAATCAACCTAAAACGTTTAATATTACACATACAATATAGTCAAAAGCAAAAATCAAAATGATAAAACTATTATTCAATAAATGTCTGTATTTGTATTAAAATACTTGTTGATTTCCATAGTTAATATTTTGAATAATATATACTTCCTTATTTTCCGCAGATAATATCAACGCTTACATACAACTGAGAAATTTACGAATAAATCAACCTATTCCTCCAGTATGATTTTTCTCAATATTTAATAATAATATCTTATACTATATCTAATTATTTATTTAAATACATTTATTTCCACTTATAATGAGAAAGTTGTTTTTTTTTCAAGAAATTCATTAGTTTTTATTAACTTTCAGTTTCCTATACCTCCTCGAATCAGGTGGGAACATGTTCAATATATGACTTGCATGTTATATATGGAACAATATTATTATCAATGGCTGAATCTTTCTACAGAGTATCAAGAACTAGATAATGAAAACAAGGTTCGCAGAAATTTCTCAATTCTTATTATTTAAAAAATAAATTAGATTATCTTTAAATAAAAAATAAATATTTTAGCGACTTTTAAGAGAGAGAAGCTTTTATAGAGGAGCTGCATTACAATTAATTGAGAGATCATATGTTGTCCATGATGTTTTGTGGCTTCATAACTGTTTTTACGACTCTCTATCGTGTGATGTTCCGTTTCTTAGACCATCAGCTATTATGTTCTTTAATTTTATTATTAATACTAGAACCAATAATATTACACTTAAAGATTTTCTTTCGATTAAACTGAAGCTAGCTCTAAAGAATGGTAAAATTTTTCTTTATTGTGTATTTCCGAATTTAAATAAGCAACAACTTAAATGAAAAACATTCATTCTAGATGTCGAAACAGAAATGGATGCAGAAATAGGGGAGAACTTTTTTGATGCAATAAATACTATTGAAAATCAATTACGAATGTGCCATAATAATCGCCATATCCCTTTCCTTAATTTTGAAGAACCAGCATTAATTTCATATACTCTGTAAAAATCTTTGCTTATAGTAATAATAATTAAGGAAATTTCGTAATATATGAACCATAATAAGATATTTTATATGATTTTCAAGCTAAATTTATACAGTAATGCTTTTCAATATTTTAGATTATTTAAATATTCTATTTCTCCCGAGGAATTTCAACTTCCTGCACACAGTATTGTTATAAATCAGCAACAGTAATGATGTAAGTTATTATAAATGAATGTTTTCTCATATTCCATTTAAAAAATTCTTTCTTCTTCTTATATTTAGGCAGTTTATTATATGAAGATGATTTTCATAACCGATGTATTTCCTATATCTGAATGGTCATCAAAATTATTTTAATATTAGACTCTTTATAATAACAGATCTATCATTATATATTTTTTGTTAAATAATCATCAAAACTGCAAACTACAATAAAAGAAACTTGAAACAATGTTATTATTTCAATATTCTTATCAAATATTATTTAAACATCGATAGTTTATTCTAATCTGTAATTTGAGGTTTTGCTGGATTTGCAAATTCTGAAATTACAGAGAGGAATAATTTCTTGAGTAATTGCAATATAATATTATTAATGCTTTATGAGTTTTTAATCTTTTGCAAATTCTGTTTTAACGTTAACATTTAATAACATCATGTGATTGGCGGCCGGATGGCCGAGTGGTAAAGCGTTGGCGTGCCACGCAGATGGACCTGAGTTCGTATCCGGAGTCTGGTCCCAGATTTTTCGGGGTACTGGTTTTAACGTTAACATTTAATAACATCATGTGATTGGCGGCCGGATGGCCGAGTGGTAACGCGTTGGCGTGCCACGCAGATGGACCTGAGTTCGTATCCAGGGTCTGGTCCCAGATTTTTCGGGGTAATGGCCCCGAACCGGTGATCCCCTTCCTTCACCATCTGGCCCTCCTCCACGGGTATAGGTGCAACTCGTGGTTGGAATTGGCCCCGCCCCTTTAGTAATCTTCCTGATTGGAAAGGGGGCATAAAATGTGCAAAAAAAATCATGTGATTTTCACAAATTGTATAATACCCCTATAAATTGTGGTTTATTCATTGCATTAAATACATTAATATGTAATTAAATCAGATTGAGAAAACAATATAGACAAATAAATCAATTTAGAAATAATAAATCATAATAATATTTTCTTCAGAAAATAAAGATTAATGTACTTGTCGAATAAATCTCTCAGTTTTACCGACCAAGTTTTTTAATATAGCGGGTTACGATTCTTTAATGGGTCGCAATGAAATGAAAAAATACATAAAAGTTTGTAATATTGTGTACAAATAAACTTTGTTTAAAAAAATAAAACTTTTTGGATAGATTCATTTATACTAATATGTATCATCCATAACAAATACAGTCGAAGCCGGTTATTATGGAGTCGGATATAAGGGACAAACGCGACCAGTCCCGCCGAAAAAACCTATGTTTCGTGTGTATTTTTCGTCGGATATAGTGAATTCGAATATAATGGAAAATTCGGCTATAAGGGAAATAATTTTTCATTTTTCTGTACTCTTCCTTGTTTCTAATGAACTGCTCTTACCCATTAATTTTCATTCTGCTTTACCTCGGTCGGCCATCAGTGTAATTTATTTAAAAATAACAAAACATCATAAAAAGTCAATTTGTTGCTTTTTGTATTAATAATTTATAAATTAATGAATATAAATTAAATTAAAATTTCCTCTAAAAGACAAAATCCGCAGGTGGCGCTGTACCCTAAAAATGGCGCCGTCTAATAATTTGTTATATAAGTTCGTAGAAGTTTTAGAGTTAAACTCCAGTAACCTAAAAAATAAGCTATAAGGGAGATAATTTTTCATTTTTCTGTACTCTTCCTTGTGATGACCTAATTTTCATTCTGCTTGACCTCGGTCGGCCATCAGTGTAATTTATTTAAAAATAACAAAACATCATAAAAAGTCAATTTGTTGCTTTTTGTATTAATAATTTATAAATTAATGAATATAAATTAAATTAAAATTTCCTCTAAAAGACAAAATCCGCAGGTGGCGCTGTACCCTAAAAATGGCGCCGTCTAATAATTTGTTATATAAGTTCGTAGAAGTTTTAGAGTTAAACTCCAGTAACCTAAAAAATAAAAGAAGAGTTATACTCCAAGTTTATGAGATTAAATGACAGGATTTCCGCTCAATTATATGAGCGGGTAATATCTAATATTAATTATTTCCCATTTTATGTATACCCAGATACAAGATCCATAACCGTTAATCGGATAATTACAGAACTCAAATAACCGATATTCGGTTAAAGCCAAAATAACAACCCTAGTTGAAACTCTTCAATGTTTACTTTGCCCACCCGACGACGCGCTGATTTGTTGCACATTCGGATTTAAGGGTCAAAAAGTGTAGGTCTCTTCGATTCCCTTATAATCGGATTGGACTGTATGTAGCTTTATTACCAATGCTACATATTTGTTATGAATGATACATATTAGTACAAATGAACCTATGAATATAATCAGTGCTTTTTCAACTGGTTTGCCAAACTACACGCTATTGCAACAGAAGAGGAAAAACCACAGTTAAATTTCTGTTAGCTTATTAAATGTTTTACTATGCATCAAATTTAAGAATTAATAATTTTTATTAATATCATGAGGTATTCTTTGAAAATGATCCTATCATGGGGTATCTAATGAAAATCATGCATAATTAAAGTATATTACAGAGTTTCCCAAACTATATTCCGCGGAAGATCTATAGGTGTTCCGTAAAAAATTATGAAAATTAATATGTCCCATATGATTTAATTAAAATATTGTGTCAAATTGAAATTGGAGTTGATAGTTTATTTTACATAATTTCAATTTGATAATATATTTTTGTTTTCCCCTATAGGTGTTCCGTAAAAAATTATGAAAATTAATATGTCCCATATGATTTAATTAAAATACTGTGCCAAATTGAAATTGGAGTTGGTAGTTTATTTTACATAATTTCAATTTGATAATAAATTTTTGTTTTCCTTAATTTATTTATTATTAATATCTACCTATACTATAAAACAACCAAAGTGTTCCATAAAAATTTCAAGATTTTGAAGTGTTCCGTCGTGGTAAAAGTTTGGGAAACGTTGGTATATTATATGGAATTGGTTGACCGAAACAATTTGGTTGGATGGCAGCTTGATAAAGTTATCCTTTGGAAAGAACAAATTTCAAATGTCACACTGTCACTTTTTCAGGAGTTTTCCAGGCCTGTCGAACTCCATCCTTTACTTTTCTGGTTTCGTCCATCTTGTGTGTTGGCCAGCCTGTGATAAGCTCTAAAATTGGTCCCCGCCAGCAGGGCCGTAACTAGGGCGTGGCGAAAGTGGCATTCGCCACGGGCGCAGCTTGATTAGGTGCGCAAATTTTTTAATTGATTTCCGTTATTTGCTGGCAAATGACTTTTTTCGATAAACGTTCGCAGACATAGCGTTAGGTTTTTCTTTCATTTTATTTCTTAGAAGAGGTAATTAATGGGTAAGAGCATCCAAATTGCACCCTAAACAAAGGCGCCAGGTCAAGAAGGGGCTCTATTTTTATTGATAAAGTAAACGTTTACAATGACTCATTGGATTTCTTCCTCTTCAGTGAAAATTCATGGAAAGCCTAAAGAAAAATAATAAAAGAAGAATTGTACAAATCTATTTGCTCATTCAAACAAATATCTTACAGCAGATTTAAAATCAACTCATTTTGATGGAGATAATTCAGTTTCAGCATTGTTGCTTCAGTTTCATCTTGCGCCCCCCATTTTTTTCATCTTTAAATGAAAAGTATGGGGGGCGCAAGTTCGACCCTTGCCACAGGCGCGGGAAACCTTAGTTACAGCTCTGGCCGCCAGATAATTAATATTCCAAGATCGATATGGTGCTCAACTTAACTAACCTACCAAGCAAAAAGATGACTGCTTTCTCTCCTAACTTCGTGAAAATATGGTAAATATTGAAAATATGTAGTAAAGTAGTATTACAATAGCGTTGTGTCTGTTTTAATTTTTGTATGATTAATTGTAGATAATTTTCTTTTTGAAAAAATATTAGACAAAATCGATTAATGCAAATATTTAGTGAAGGAACAGAAAATTCATCATTCAATATGTGAAATTCTGTTGGTTTAGTTAATATTCAAATTTTTGAATAATCACTTTATTTTGAAAAAAAATAGAGAAATATTTTGCACTCTTATAATAACATATTAGGAAAAAATTCTCTATCAGGAACATAGAAAATGGAAATATGAATTTAAAAATAATCACTGATGGAAAATGAGAGGACAAGATATTCCAAATTCTTCAAATATTTTCTTCATTTTTTAATTTAGGTATTATATCTTACAACTCTAATATTTCTGCAAATTATTTTGATCATGAAGGTTTAATGACAATCAATTTTTTATTATTAATATACTATATTTAAGCTTTATCCCCACTGGATTTAAACTTAGGAAAATTCAAGTGATAGCTAAAGTGTTCAGATACGTATAATTATCTGTATTTAGGCTAGGGAATGTCTTTCATAATTTCACAAGAAGTACGAAGAATACCTATAATTCTAGTTCAACAATTAGCTTAGGTTAGGTTAGGTTAAGCCGTCATATCGTCATAGGATATTTTGTATCTGGCAGTGGCTACTTAAACAGCCCATCAGAGACTGGCCAACACCCATGAGGAGATCAACTAGACGGTTGAAAGATGGAATTCAATGGGCTGATCCCGGATTCCTCTTGAAAAACTGGTGTATAGGACCCGGATCCTCCAGGGTTAAATGAATTTATAGAGTATATAGTATGAATTAAGATGCCAAATTACACGGGAGACACTTTTTGTAGTGCCATTTTTAGAACAAAAGATTGGTTGGCTAATACACATGGTGGACTCAAAGTTAGAGTAATGTTCTTCAATTGACCAGACACTTATCTTGTGAGTTTATAGATTTATGGATAAGATTACAATAAACAATGCGGAAGTATCATCTGTTAATATATTGCATTTATTATAGCGTCTGAAATTAATCAGCTGATTGCGATTTACGTTACGCCGCGCGTCGGTATGATAATGCGAAGCCTTTACGAAACACGAATATTGCATTTAATACAACTAAAGTAGTATTAAATACAATATTTGTCTGTTTCGTAGTATTAAGCATTTAATACTACTTTTAGTTGTATTAAATGCTTAATACTACGAAACAGACAAACAGTTTTTTAGTTTTTTATTAGGTTCGTAAGTATTAAGCATTTTGGAATAATATATATTTGTATATTATTCGCAATGCTTAATATTTACTGGCATTAAGTGTTAAACAGTGCAAATAAGCCACATCAATGTAGCTACAATTCGAGCCTCCCGGGAGGTCTGGCCGCTTGATAAAGCTGTGGCTTACCACCCTGGAGGATCCGGGTTCAAATCCGGATCCTGTACCTCCAGTTTTTCAGAAGAGCCGGGCTCGGCCCGTTGTATTCCATCCTTTAACCATTCGATTGACCCTAACATGGATGTTTGCCAGCCTGTGATAGGCTCTATAAGTGGCAGTCGCCAGGTACAGAATAACCCTCGTAACACATGGGGCTCGTAACATGGCGTTTTTCTTTTGGGAAAAACGTAATACACATCAAATTTATTTAGACACAGTTTGAAAATTAAGTTTAAGAAAAGATAATTTTTTCTTTTATTTATAAATTAAAATACAAAATTATAAAAAAATTGATTTTTAATGCCAAAAATGCCGCCGGGAATGGACCACCCTCTCGCTCTCCCCTAGTTACGCCACTATAGTCTATTTCAAGATAATCTTACAGTAAATCATTACCATTGTTGTGGGTATTTCTACGCTAAGGAAAATAGTCCCTATTAGTTAAACTCAATATTAATATTTTAAAATATAAAAATTATATATTATCCTATAGTTTGTTGTTTTGGGAAATAAAATATCGAAATATTAAATTATTGAGATGATTTAAAAATATATAGTTTAAAATCACGTGACAAAATTTAACGAAATATTGTTGTTATTTACAAATCGCGTATGAATACAGTGTTATATTTGGTGGTTCGGCTGTCAGGTTATCTTGAAACAGACTATAGTAAGCCATCCGTTACGTCTGCATTGCTAACATTTAGCGCCGTAGGCCAGATGGTCGCGATGGAAGCATATTATGCTTCAGGGGCAGACTGGGACATATTTTCGATTCTGGCATTATCCTGACAGCGGCCCAGTAGTTAGACTTGATATGAACAATTCGCCGCACGGACATTTCGCCGAAAGATATAGGAAAAAAATAAAGACAGGAGTATTTCAAAACAGTAAATGATTTTTTTAATAATTTTTTTGCAATACTCCTGTCTTTATTTTATTTTTATGTCTTAATATCCTTCGGTCGATATATCTGTAATACTGTATATATAAAATAAATTAAATGCATAATATTTTTTAGAAAACAAATTTTAACTACAAAATAAAGATAATTACTTAATTCCCTAAAATAGGCGGCCGGATGGCCGAGTGGTAACGCGTTGGAGTACCACGCTGGAGGACCTAGGTTCGCGTCCCGGGTCTGGTGCCGGATTTTTTTCGACCACGCTGGGCTGGAGGACCCAGGTTCGCGTCCCGGGTCTGGTCCCGGATTTTTTTCGGGTACTAGGCCCGGCC
>AYEL01090262.1:0-19652 GCA_000484575.1 Olivierus martensii | reverse complement strand
GTGATCCCCGTCCTTCACCATCCGGCCCCCCTCCACGGGTGTGGGTGCAGCCCATGGTTGGAACTGGCCCCGTCCCCTTAGTAATCTCCCTGATTGGAAAGGGGACCTAAAATATGCAAAAAAAAAATTACCTAAAATACAATTCTTTGTGTGCAAATATACTAAAATATTGATAAATTTAAATAAAAATGAATTAAGAGGAATCTGAAAAAAATATACATTATACTGAAAGTGCGGTGCGTGACATAAAAAATCGGTTCGTCGGCTACCAGCCCATATTGTTACGACAACACCGGTCCTTCAGGCATTTGCCAGAACGCCCTTATGGCCAGCCCGCTCCTGCTGTGCTTTCATCTGGAGGATTCAGGTTCAATTCCTGAGTCCTACAGCTTCAGATATTTTGCAGATTAGGAGGGGTCCGGACTGGGTTGTTGAACCTCATCCTCCACCTGACGATTGATCCCACCCAAAGTGTGATTGGTCTCTAGTGAGAATTGGAATGGTCCCACCACTTAATGCCTGTCTGGTGTAAAGCAGCGCAAAACTACAGAAAAAACTTAGCATCATTTATCAACATATATAGAACGCAATATTTGTCCATTCCGCAAAACTTCTCACACTTTTTGACTCCTCGGGATAAAATTTTTCATAGAGACTTTCCTCGACCATTCTGTTAACATAAGCTATCCTGAATCGAGATTGCTTCAAGGGATTGTACATTTTGGATGGTAACGATAATGCCTTCATTTAATCCTTCAGAGTCACATCTGAATTCGGAATAACGGTAGTCGCATCGATGTAATGTTTCGATGAAGTAGTGTATGATGTCACAAAATATCATTGTTATGTGATATCATGATGGTGTAACAATAGAATGACGTCGCTGGACGCTATTATTTTGGTGACGTGACATCATTATTTTCATCCAATTCATTTCAAATCATATAATGCTAAATGAATTATAGTATGCATATAGCACAATAATAATTCTGCATGATTCATCATAAAATTACTCATAAAAATCATAATTTCATGGTCTGGGCTTGTCCCGTTGAATGCATCTTTCAATCTTTCGGTTAATCCCGCCATGTATGTTGGTCAGTCTATAGTGGGGTCTAATAGTGTCCACCTGTATACCGAATAGTAATAGTGATTTGGTGCTTAATTCTTACAAACCAAATATATAAATTCATTCTTGTTGTCTAAAATTAAGTTTTGGTTTCATTACTAATCAGGATAGTCGATATTATAATCTGTATTATGTATTGAAATTCCCAGAGTAATACAGAGTACCCTTGCTAGTATAAAATAAAATTTAGATAAAAATCAAATGCCATCCTGTACGATCCTAAAGTCGTAAATGGTAAAGCATTGAGGTGTCATATAATGATAGAACATCACTCTCAGTTCCCACACCAGATTTTGAGGCGAAGTCTGGGCCAAATCATTAAATTCCATATTCTATCTGACAGCTGACTCCACTTGGAATGTAGATGATGGCAATGGAATGCACTGCCGCATGAGTAGCATTTAGCTTTTTTTCATGGCAGAATACCATTTCCAAATTTCTTGAAAATGTATTAATTGGTTCAAAAGTTAAGATAACTGACATGAGATTGTATAACTCTCCATTTTCTTTAGAAACTAGGCTAAAGATACGATGAATTGACGGATTGTAGTATCAGAGATCAAAATATCTGATGAAGATAGCTGTTTCAGGCCGAATTTATATGATGAATGATGAATGAATTTTTTATGTGATATAATTTATTAAATATAAAAAATTGCTTAGCGAAGATCATAAAAAAGTTGAAACTTTTTAAATATTTTAATTTTGATAATATTTACATCTGTAATAAAATGAATAAAATTTGAGATTATTTTTATATTGCGATGAATGTTATCAATTAATTCAAAGGATTTCGATATATGAGTTCGATATATGATATAGGGATTATGATTTGCTGAATATCAAAACTGGATTATCCAAAAAATGTCTGGAATTAAGGGATTAGGACACATAAGATTAATAACGTATATTTAAACCATTCCTAATTGATTATATTATCCTATGTCAGATTGATTTATATTTTTCACAATTAGTTTTCATTTGGTTGGAAGTAGCAATTCGGGATCTGAAATTCAGTGAAAGATAGTTCTGAATTCTAAATAATAAAAGTTTAAGATTCAATTATAATTATCTGTTTATAATATTGTTATTTACTTTTAATCGCAAAAACACTAAAATGTTTACCTCTTTAAGTTTGTTTGAACGAAAGGAAAATTGGTTATTTGAAAATTTAAGTAGAGTTCTTATATCAACCATGGCCGGTTCCATACGTGAGGCGGTAAGGCAACTGCCTCATGCGCCGGAATGATATAGGCGCCAAAATGATTTATAGAAATATTAATTATACTGTATAATGAAGAACAATTTTTTGAATAAGATTTAAAACTTTATAAGAGCACAATGATGTGTTTGTCTTTCTTTATGATATATTTAATATAAAAAGTATGGATAACATTACAGTTAAAAATAATTGTAATATAAAATTTAATACGTTTTAAACTCTTTTTATGTAAATTTCATTTTGATTGTTTATTTCCAAACGTTTGTGTAGCACTAACAATTTTGTTAACACTATCTGTAATTATAGCTGCAGCTGAGCGCAGTTTTTCTAAATTGAAAATTTTAAAATATCATTTACGAACAACAACAACGACAACCCAAAACTGACTGAATGATTTAGCAATAATTTCTATAGAGATGACTATAGCTAATTCAATAAAATATAAAGATACAATCAAGCAATTTGCTGCAATAACAGCTCGAACAGTCATTTAGAACAAATAAAAAACAGGAAAATTGAATATAAAGTATTGTAATGTTCAAACTATTTTTGTTCTATTTTTAAATATAAATAAAACTTACTTTTATATTTAATGCAAATTTTTCTTAAAATGTCTGTTATTCTCTTAAGTAGACTATTATTCATTACTTACAGTTTTTTAAAAGGCGCCGTTTTTAAAACTAGTTTCAGGCACCACAAGTAGTAAGCCCTGATATCAACGGTGGGCAAATTGTGCCTCTCGAGTCGCATGCGCAAATAAAGCTTACTCTGTCTGGCTCACAAGGAAATATAGGTTTTCATTGCCATTTTTCCTAAATTTCTATATTTATAATCTATAGTAGTATAGATATGTATCAATATTAAATATTTTATTTCTTAAAAATGTTTTAAAAATAGGTAATAATTAGATTTTTTGAAACTTCAAACTTTTTGCTTTTATACGATACCAGCCAAAAGGGTTGTTAACATACATTTTATCATCATATTGGATTGGTAAAAATGTTTCGACATTTGATAGCTTATGTCGCTTCTGCCAAAATTAATTCCAAAATTGACTACCGGATATATATACTGTATATTTTTCTTTGGTGAATTAGACTACTATATACTTGCATTTTTTATTATTTATTAACACGATTTTAAAATAATATTTTCTGGGGCTCTTGGACATTCAAAATGTATAAAAACTATTGTATGAGACTCTTATTACCAAAACATTGCCATCCCTGTCTTTATCATTCATCACTATGCTTGGCATTGTTCATAATTTTCCATGCATAAAAATTGTAATACCTAATTTCTGATTAAAAAATTTTAATCAGAATTTTTTAAAAACTTTCACATTTTTTAAAAATTTATTTGATTATGACAACCAAACATAAGAGACTAGATTCAAGATATGAAAAATTTGAAAAGTATTCATGGCATTCAGCTCAATTATGAAATAATAAAATTTAAATCATTCGTAGACTGAATAAATAATTAGATAAACATATAATTGAGTTAGAGGATAATCAAAAATAAAGATTATCTATTTTTATTGCTAGAAAATCGGTAATTTATTTTCTGGATTCAATATTCATAAAATATGCAAAATAGTAACTATTAAATTTATTTTTATTTAATGCAAATTCAATTAGATATAAATATATATGTAAATTAGTTATCATAAAATCAATATTATTAATTAGCAATAAAATTAATTTTAAATAAAAGTTTTAAGCTTAATCATTTTTGTTTACTATAATTAATTAAAATCTTATTTATGGACTGTTGAAAGGAGAAAATTTTTAAATCGAACATCAGTGATGTTACTAACGTTTAAGAGTTCATAATTGCTGTAGTTATAATTTATTATTATTATTTTCATATTGATAGGTTGTTCGAGCATGATTATATTTTCAACTCCACTTAAATATTTGAATTTTTAACATTTCTAGGTAGAGAGACTGTAAATGGCTACAAGTAAGGCAACAGGACAACGTCGACGTCTAGAACCAGCAGCATATAGACCAGGTAAGAAAAGAAATTGTTGACTATGTGTAAATAATAAAATCTTGTTAATTATCTTTTATTTGATAGGAGCTTCTCTCGAAGGTATTTGTAAAGTTTGTGGGGATTGTCAACCACTTCGAAATTCATATGGTGTTCCCGCTTGTGGATCTTGCAATAGAGTTTTTGGCAATACCGTCAGAAACATGGTATTTACAATATGTGAGAGAAGAGATGGAAGGTGCCGGATCACTGCAACAACAAGAAGTTGCGAATTTTGTTGGATGAGTAAATGTTTCGAAAGTGGGATGATGACTAAGCGTGTTCCAAGTAACTACTACTAATGAAACATGGTATTTACAATATGTGAGAGAAGAGATGGAAGGTGCCGGATCACTGCAACAACCAGAAGTTGCGAATTCTGTTGGATGAGTAAATGTTTTGAAAGTGGGATGATGACTAAGCGTGTTCCAAGTAACTACTACTATTTTTCTTTTTTTTTTTACATAAAAGAATAAATATTTTTATTTCGGTGATTTTTTATTTTATTAAAAGTTTAAATTATTTCTACTTAAAATTTTTATAATTGTGACTGTTTCTCTGTTTTATGAATTTTTATTTTCTTTTAAATGAGATAACAAATATGAAAAATATAGTTGTACTAATATGTATACTAATATACTAATTTCAATGATCTCTCTGATGCAATTAGTAAGTACTAATAAGTATTTCTTGAATATTCTATCCGTATTATTCTTGAACATCTACCCCATGCCCTAAATTGGATGAATTGATGGAACATCCTACAGGGTAGCTTTTCTTTCTTTTTATATTCCACTACCTGTACTTGATTTTTCTTTTGAACAGATTAAGTATGATGAATAGTCTTTTTAAAAAAAAAAAGACAGTTTTTAGAAATATTTATAGGCATTGGATAAATGTTCAAGAATCTTAAGACCGGTTCATAGTTCGTCAGAACGGAAAAGGAAAGGAACATGTTCCCAGTTCGTAGTTATAAGGAATAAAGAAAAAATGCGCATGCTCTTTGTCGAGTCTTATTTGAAATACGGTGGCTATCATCTATCGACAGAAGCGGACTTTAGCCACATATATGGTAAAAATTTAACGAAGGAAAAGATAAAAAATTATATTCGTTTAATAAATTCGGAGAGAAAAATGTTTGGAGAATATTCGACAGAAGCGGACTTTAGCCACATATATGGTAAAAATTTAACGAAGGAAAAGATAAATTATATTTGTTCAATAAATTCGAAGAAAAAAATGTTTGGAGAATATTTTAAACTTATACAGAAGATCAGAAATAGTGATCTCGAAATTCTTTTTCGATATTTCAGATTTATTATTAAGTTTTTTATAAGAAATTTTAATATAATTTTAAAATAATCTTGACTGAAATAATAGTATTTTTTATTATAATTAAGGATAATCAGAAATAGTGATCTCGAAATTCTTTTTCGATATTTCAGATTTATTATTAAGTTTTTTTTATAAGAAATTTTAATATAATTTTTTAAAATAACCTTGACTGAAATAGTAGTATTTTTTATTATAATTAAGGATGTCATATTGGATTTGTTGTTATACGCGTTGACTTATGGGATAACAACAAAGGAAAAGTAGAAGCGCTGTTGACTTTTCCGATTGAGATAGAAGGAACGGAACTACGTCAAAAGGAATGCTCGAAATACCGCGCAGAAGACAACTTTGATGTTCCTTTCCTTTTCTGTTCTAACGAATTATGAATCAGCCTTTACTCTATCATCACTAATAGAAGATAATCTGTTATTTTAGATATTATATAATATCCGAATATATAGTGTTTTTTTTTCTTTTTTTTTTACTATTAACCTAAATCAATTAGTGAATTAGTAAAACTTTAACGCGAAAACAAGCAAAACAAAAAAATAATTGTGTTGTTGATCCCTATTTTCGAGAAAAGTGGTCACTTTTAATGCGATGTCGTATGTGTGTATAATGGTGAAGCGATTGTTCTTAATTTTGGATTATAAGTGATTAGAATTAAATTATTAGTTGAATAAAAAATTCGAACTGTTTAACATTATGATGAAAATATTTTCTAATAACAAAATATGGTTAAATCGAATATTAAAATTTAATTGTTTTCCTTTCGTCTAGTCAACTCCTATATCGTAGCAAATGTAGAATATTTGGAACATTTTATTATAATTATAAAATTAAATAATTTTATAATTAAATGAATATTTTTAGTCTGCTAATATGTATATGAACTGATGCTTTATAACGAAGTTTTATATTTTGAAGCGTTGAGTTACTACAGCCGGCTAGAATATGATAGGAAAACAGAAGTAATGCCACATTTGTGCTTAGTTTTTTTGGAAAATAGATGACATTAGTAGAGGAAAAAAGAATTGTAGTATATACTTTCGTCTTTTTTTAATTTCGTGCTTAATTTATTGCTACTTTATTTGTTACGACTCATAGTACACCTTGTATAACATTATAAAATACAAGGTAGGTTCAAAAAAATTCCAGGACTTTCGAACTTTTTATATTATTTTTAGAAAAAATTTGAGCAGAAAGTAATATATATAATTTAAAAAACTAGTTTTGAAATTTTCCCACTAGATAACAATAGAAAACCAATCGTCGTTCTGCTGCACTGCCAAAATAATAACTCAAATTCTTATGTAATGTCATATTGTAAACAGATTTAATCAGTATTTAAGCTGAGAGCTGCAATTAAATTTTTCGAACTTTTTATATTATTTTTAGAAAAAATTTGAGCAGAAAGTAATATATATAATTTTAAAAACTAGTTTTGAAATTTTCCCACTAGATAACCATAGAAAACCAATCGTCGTTCTGCTACACTGCCAAAATAATAACACCAATTCTTATGTAATATCATATTGTAAACAGATTTAATCAGTATTTAAGCAGAGAGCTGCAATTAAACTTTGCTGTTTTGTTGCAAAAAACACCTGTGGAGATTTTTATAATGCTTTTGTGAAGGATATGAAAACCAATTTTGTCACGAAACCATATGTTTTGAATGGTACAAGCGATTTGAAGACTGATACACAAGCATCGACGATAACTACAGATCTGTCTGATCATCAACCAGAAAGAATCCCATTTTTTGATACAAGCATCGACGATAACTACAGATCTGTCTGATCATCAACCAGAAAGAATTCCCTTTTTTTGATTAAAAAAAGAAATCATTCATTACGAATTCATCCCTGAGAGAGCGATCTATTAATAAATTTTGTATAGTATATTTGAATAGTTTGCGTCGTTTAAGAGATGTAATTAGGAGAAAAAGATCTAAAATTTCAAAGAAACTGCTGGAAGTTGTTGCATGATAATTCTCCCCACGTATCGTGCTCAAAAAATTATCCAGTATTTAGATAACATTCTTTTACTGTTTTACATCATCATCGTATTCTCCAGACCTCGTGTCTTGTGACTTTTGTTTCCAAGATTAAAAATTCTATTTTAAGACTAAAGATTTCGAGATGAAACTGAGATTAAAGCCACTGCGACAGATACGATAAAGACTGGAAAAGTCAAAGTCATTCTTTGAAACAAAGTGTTTGCCAAACTTTCTGATCGCTGGAAAAAATGGTGAACAGTTAGCCAGTTCCTCGAAAAATTTGATAGCTAGATGTATGCACATATTTTAGATTTTTTAATAATAAAATCCTGGAATCTTTTTGATTCTACCTGTTTTGCATTTTATAAATATAAGTTCTATTTGAATATTTTATATAAATTTACCTCCTGAGATTAAAGCCACTGCGACAGATACGATAAAGACTGGAAAAGTCAAAGTCATTCTTTAAAACAAAGTGTTTGCCAAACTTTCTGATCGCTAGAAAAAATGGTGAACAGTTAAAGCCAGTTCCTCGAAAAATTTGATGGCTAGATGTATGCCCATATTTTAGATTTTTTAATAATAAAATCCTGGAACCTTTTTGATTCTACCTGTTTTGTATTTTATAAATATGAGTTCTATTTGAATATTTTATATAAATTTACCTCCTTTTTAATTCCGAATTCGTGATATAAAACTAACAGAAAAAAATTATAGTAGTGCAATTTAGATGTGTTTTTTAAAAATCAAGTAAAAATTCTGTTTCATGTATGGATCTATTCTTTAAAAAGTGACTACGGATATCAGATATTTTTTTTCTATAGTCGATTCAGCTATGTCTCATTCAAATGTGATATATATTTGAATTCTGTTTCATGTATGGATCTATTCTTTAAAAAGTGACTACGGATATCAGATATTTTTTTCTATAGTCGATTCAGCTATGTCTCGTTCAAATGTGATATTTGAAAAACTAATAAATTTATTACTATTTTTTAATTGAATTTAATTTTATATTTTAATATTCCAGAACAAAATTTAATGCATTTGTCGTAAGCTTGCAAATTTTTAATATATGTAGCCTATGCATTTCTATATGAAGAACATTTCGTGCACCGCTTAAAATCTTCAAAAATATTTATTTGAATATAATTTTTAGAATTTTCAAAAAGAAGAAAATTATTTTCATGTTTAAAGTTTTTCAAAAAAATATTCCTTTTTTATTTTTTATCCTTAAGTCTTGGTATATTTGAACACTTAATTTATACCGAACTTATTACTTTATTCTTAAACATTAAGCATTTTAACTTGTTTAAAATATTTTGAGCATTTTTTTTTTATAGTGAGACATGATTATTTTCGAAGAAGATATGATAGGATGCATCCAACACTTTCTCCGGTATTGTATCTTTCTATAAAGATTGAAACATTATTTATTATGTATAAAAATTTTAAAAATTATCTCTTCTATGTACTCAATCCTTTCCCTATAATATATTTATTTTTTTAATATTAAAAACATTGATTCTGGAAAAATCAAATGCGGATTTTTGCAATTTCATTTTAATTTTTAGGATTTGCCGCAAGTTCTGGATGAAAAAGCTGCTGCGTTTAAAGATTGTTTGTTATTCATGGAACAACATTATTATCAGTGGCTTCGTCTTTCTATCCATTACAACAATCAATCTCTCATGGACAAGGTGAGTTTGTTTTTAATCTTTTATCTAATTAATATACATATAATTTGATTTATTCGTGCATGAAAATCTTAAATATTTTTTTTATAGAAACTTTTAAGAGAGAGAAGCTATATAAGAGGAACGGCATTGCAATTAGTTGAGAGATCTCTCGTTGCTCACGATGTATTATGGCTACATAATTGTTTTTTCGATCCATACTCCTGCGCGATTCCAGCAATAAGGAGAGCAGCCTCGGAGATTTTGAATTTTACAATAGATTGCAGAGCTGCATCCATCAACTTTGAACAGTTCATAAAACTAAAAATGATGTTAGCATTGCAAGATGGTATAGTATTAAAATTCGTTAAGTTCATATCAAACTTTTTTCCCATAATTATAACGATTTAATGTTTTTAATTTTGTAACAACTAACTTGCTTGTTTTCTAAAATGATAAATATCATAATAATAATCAGTAAATTTTCCGTGATTTTTGAATTTTTCCTAATGAAAATATTCTTTTTATAAATTTAAAACTTTATTTTAACCTGTTGCTTCAAAAATCTGAGCTCAAAGCTCACTTATTTACATCGTTATTGGTTCAACTTTTTTTTATGATGATATTTAAAAATCTATTATAGTTTTATAAGTATTTATATCCTCATTAATGTATTCATCTTAACTGTATGATATAGCAATAAGTCATAAAGATAGATTCTCTCTCTCTCTCTCTCTCTCTCACACACTCATATAATATACTTATATAGCGATGATATCCAGCTGGTACGCAGTGCTATTGTTTAAAACATTGAGAGACCTCCATTCTGATTGTTAAATGACTATAATACCTATGCTAACAATTTATGCTTCAATTTATATCAACTAGAAAACAGGTTTTGTTTTCA
The DNA here is from genome assembly GCA_000484575.1 of Olivierus martensii. Classification (NCBI taxonomy): domain Eukaryota; kingdom Metazoa; phylum Arthropoda; class Arachnida; order Scorpiones; family Buthidae; genus Olivierus; species Olivierus martensii. The sequence goes on along the minus strand of AYEL01090262.1, from coordinate 9,347 downwards.
ATATTGCGTATATACTTTTAGTTTATTATGACAAATAAAAGGGAAATTTCTTCACTTTACATTACATTCCTTGCAGATACACATTTACATTCAATCTGAATGTAAATGTGTATCTGGTAGATTGATTTTTCAATTTTTAGTGTCAGTTTCACTATTATTATTTTTCAGGAGACTTTTGACTTTCGTTCATTGAACCCCATCTTTACTGCCCCATCAAGAGGATAAGCGAAAAATGGTGAGATTAAAAAGTCCCGCCGTTTAATATAAAATAATAGGTGCGTCCAAGAGGCAAGTGCTTTTAGTAAGCAAAGTAAGCAACTCGTCTAGCTGGCCAGCAGCTTGTCACATAGCAAAGCGTCAAGCGCTTTTAGTAAGCAAAGTAAGCAACTCGTCTAGCTGGCCAGCAGCTTGTCACATAGACGCTTTGCTATCTTAACGATTGCTAAATTGCTAGATAAGCAAGTCAGCAAAGCCGAATAACGCTTACTTTCCATCGTTCAAAATGGCAGCCTCCTTATATGAAGTGGCGTTACTCAATAGCGAAACGAGAAAACAATACACTTTCTTCTTAAACGAAGAAGAATGCAAAAGAATTCAAACAGGTATACAGTATTATCTTATTTTCAAATTAATTCTATAAAAATTGCGTTTATATAATCTTCCAAAGTTATGAAGGATAAGCCTAAAAATTAGAATATAATATTTTGCAAAAGGTAGCTTTATATTAAAAAACCCCGTGCTCATAAAAAAGTTCATAGTCAAAACAGATACAGTAATTAATACAATAACAGTACTATTATGTATCATTCTAATGATAATTAGTATAACCCAGAATTTTTCTAATTTTAAATGTTTTTATTATAGAAGTTGCATTCCAAAAGGAAACATTAAGAGAAATGAAAAAACCTGATATATACAGATTAGTAAGAATTTTGTAAAACAAAAAAATCTGATAAATATAAATTACAGTAACAATTGCTTTAATTGAAATGCTATGAATTCACATAAATTTAATTTTTGTTTTTAAGATGAAGATACATCACAAATATTAAGTGAACCAAATGCTGATAATTTTGAAATTCGTCTCTAAATTATATTGAGGAATAATGCTTTCAACGTAGTAATTATCTTCGTACTTAGCAATTACATTTTTTTTAATGTGATATAACACAAACACTGTACTTATATCCATTATGTTGGCCATTCTTGTTTTAGAAATATTGTGCATATATAATTGTAATGAATTGTCCATCAATTTCTTTAACAATATGCTTTTTAACATCATTTTGTCGGCCATGTTTGTTGCTTATCGACGGTCTAGGACTCTAGGTAACCAACGTTATGATGTCATTTCGCTAAATCAGCAAAGTTGGCATTTTGCTTTCACTTGGACGTGCCTAATATTTTCCCATATAATTTTTAATTTTCAACTTATATGTCACTGTACCTGTTGATACGGTGATAACCATACATATGTTCACCAGCTAAATATTCTGAATATTAGCTGTGTGTGGGGGGTGTAGGTGTGTGGGTGTGGGTGGTAGCAATAGTCAACGCTCATATTTAATCCTAACAAAGTTTATTGGATTTGACCAGGTATTGCCTGATGAATATATTTTTTAATGAACATTTCGGCCATTTTAAATGCCATTACACAAATTTCCGTCATTCTATTGTGAAAACATTTTAATCGGTTATAAAAGAAAATGAACAGTTAACTAATCAATTATATAAAAAAAAATTCATATATTTCAATATTATATATATTATAATCATTTAGATGCGAATGTGTCTGATAGAAATGAGGTTCCCCAAGCCGTTTTTGATATGATATATACTATAGAAGGAAAAATGATCGATGGCTTAACAGGCGGTCAGATCTATTTAGAAAATTCGGAGAACCCTTCATATATTTCAACTAGCAAGTATGTCCTTTAATGATATGTATGCAGTTTATCAATTTTCAAGCTTAAATAAATTTATTTAGTTATAATTTTATTACTTTTCCATTTTTATGCTTATAGGAAATAAACTAATATAGTTATATTGTTTTTATAACTGAATATTTAGGTTATTCCAATATAATGTCATGAATCCTGAATTTTATCTTCCTCGTCATTCTATACACGTTATACCAGGTAAATAGAATTTTTTTAATATTTAAATCTTTTTTTATAATGACTTTTTATTATTATTTTCTTATTTTTTAGAACCAGAACCAAGACCATATGCCAAGAAAATTGTTTTTGTATAATTTCAATGACGTTGATGATTTTGAATTACTAATATTTATATTTTTCTAAATAAATTTTTTTATAATTAATACATTTTTTGTATTATTTCTTTTATATCGTGTATATTTGAACACCAAAATTTTCATATTTTTTTAGAATAAAAAATACTATACTTAATACTAAATATACTCTACTGTGCTTTAATAATAAACATTTTAACTTAGTCTCGCATGATTAGCATCATTTAGTATTTTTAAAGTCGGATACTTCATCAAATTTTAAAAAAAATTGAATTATATCGTATTAAAATCTGTTTTACTGTAGTCAAAATTTATTCAAAATTGATTAAAGGAAGAATTTTGTGCAGAAGTCATCCGAGAAGAAAACTACTGTTAAATTTAAATACAATTTAACTCTTCAAATTCTTTTAGTTTATTTGATATCGTTCTCTTACGTAACAGATCAATAATATTTTCATCTCGAACAAGAAACTTTTCAGTTTTAATATTATCTTTTGACTTTTTATAATGGGAGTATCAATGAATTTATAAAACAAAGTAATATTGTATTCTTTACATGATAATTATACTTAAAAATACTTAGGAAAAAATTATTTTTAGTAGTATATAAGTGGTATATATGTCAGTGGATGAGTAATATTAATAATTGATTGGATGCTGAAATTTTTCTAATTCAAATTTTTCTCGGAATATCTTAAATTATCAGAGATAAATACTAAACTTGTTGACTACTACTAACGCATTTAGAAAATGTCAATGGCCAATGGGTTATTTTTAAATAAAGCTTAATTTCTGTTATTCGTCCTGACGATATAATTTCACAAATTATTGTTTAATTTTTAACCCAGCATAGATTCTTTCCTGTGACTCTTTTTATTGAATGATCAGTTTTCTTTTCGTTCTTATATTAAGAAGCGTTTCGACCGAAATTCGTCGCTCTAACTTTTGTTATAAATTAAAAATCGTAAATGTAATATTTATTTTCGAGAAAAGTATTCAATAAGAAAACGTTTCCAAATTTAGGATTTCAAATCCAATTAAAGTAACTCGAACAATCTGAAAATAACAAAGATCATTATTCTTTTCCCAAATATCGGGAGGATTAAGGAATGGTCTTTATGGGCTGCAGCCTAGAGCCTCGTACAATCAAAGAGCCCTCTTCGAAGTCAAAATAATAATTTAAAGCAATTTAAATTAAAAATTTAAGAAAAATGAAAAAATTTGTATAATTTATTATCTAGATAAATTTTAAATCATTGGTTTGCAACACTATTGCATTTTAAATAAAATATCAATATATTAAATGACAGAACCGTATTTATTATTTACTATCTTCTATCGACTATCGATAGAAGATAGTAAATCGATAGTCTGTAAAATCATAATATAGGCTACTTTGTCATTTGTCAGTTATGCAAATTGCAATGTCAGAATGGGAGTGCAAGTCTAGCTCCTCTGAAGCCTGTTAGCTTAGAGTAGTTCTCACCGTTACGTTAATTTGGGTTAATTGGGTAAGCCCCCAAAGTTAACTATCTGTCCCTGCCAAATATCTATAGAGGGAACATCGTTCGAATAAATTCGAAGAAATTTTGAATTCGTAGTTTACTTGGTCTTTTAAATATTTCAACACAGTCGGATTAAGAGAGGAATATTGAAAATATTATTTTTTTTACACAGTTTGCGATGCTCAACTGCTTTTACCTGAATTATGAATAATGTAAAAACTTTTGGGTTAAAAAAACTAATATGGATTTGTGTAAAAGAGGGTGATTTTTCTAAAATCAGTTAAAGATGATTTGCAAGATCGTTAGAATCTGGCAAATCATTTTCAACTTTACACAGTTTGCGATGCTCAACTGCTTTTACCTGAATTATGAATAATGTAAAAACTTTTTGGGCTAAACAAACTAATATGGATTTGTGTAAAAGTGGGTGATTTTTCTAAAATCGGTTAAAGATGATTTGCAAGATCGTTAGAATCTGGCAAATCATTTTCAATTAATTTTAATTAAATCTGGAAGTAGATCTTTTTGTTTATGATACTTCCAAATATTTCAGTTTAACTGACCCAAAACGAAGCGAGTAGGGAGTCCTTTCATCATGAATCCTTCTACAGGTCATAGCGTTCAATCGATTTTCGACTAAATTTGGTATGCAGATGTTTGTTTAATATTTCGCAAATATTTCCATTCAATAGGGTTAAATAATCGAATTGAGTCAAAATTTAAACATATGCTATAAAGAAGTATAATATGTGCTAACATATGTATGATCGGCGAAAAGAAATTCGTCGTTTCAAAATATAATTCATTTTTGATGCATAAATTTTGTAAAACACCTAATTTCTTACAATTTTTTTAGGAACTCTAACAACTGTTATTAGCTATCTTAAAAATTTTTGATCAAAATTCTTTAAAAACCATCACATTATCTAAAGTTATTTGAATATGGTTAATAGTTGAAGCCAAGATATGATAACTTCGAAAAGTATTCATGCCATTCAGCTTAATTATGCAATAATAAAACTCAAATAGTTCGAAAATTGAATACATAATTAGATAAATATATAAGAGAGTTAGACAATGATCAACAGTAAGGATTATCTATTTACTTTAACAACGAAAGCAATATAAAATTTAGATAACATCTAGAAAATCGGTAATTTATTTTCTGCATTCAATATTCATAAATTATGCAAATGGTAACTATTCAATTAGATATGAATATATATGCAAATTATTTATCAACTATAAAATTTTAAGCTTAATTATTTTTAATTAATTTAATTAAAATCCTATTTAGGGACTGTTGAGAGAAAAAAAATTAATTCGAACTTCAGTGATGTTACTAACTTTTACAGAGAGCAGAACTTTGTAGTTTAAATTTTTTTTCATATTGATATCTTGTTCAAGCATGATTATATTTTTTACTCCATTTAAATATTTGAATTTTTAACATTTCTAAATAGATTCTGTAAATGGCTTCACATAAGGTTACGATAGTAAGTCGTAGGCTAGTTACAGCAGGAAACAGATCAGGTGAGAAAAGAAATTGTAGACTGAGTTAATAATAAAACTTGATAATTATCTTCTACTCGATAGGAGCTTCGGTCGAAGCTAATTGTTCGGTTTGTGGGGTTGATCAACGACTTCGAAATACATATGGTGCCGCCGCATGTGAATCTTGCAACAAATTTTTTGAAAATACTGTCAAAGGCATGGTATTTACAATATGTGATAAAGATGGAATGTGCCCTATCACTGTAACAACCAAATTTGGCTGCTGCTTCTGTTGGATGAGTAAATGTTTTGAAAATGGGATGATGACTAAACATGTTTCAAGTAATTACTACTATTTTCTTTTCTTTACAAATAAGATTAAGTCTTTTTATTTCGATGATTTTTATTTTAACAAAAGTTTAAATTGTTCAGAAAATTATTTCTATTCGAAACTTCGTCGTAATTGAAAAAGTTTTTCTGTTTTATGAAATTTTAGTTACTTTTAAATGCGTTAATAAATAAGAAAAATATGGCAAAAGTGGCTGATTTTAAAAAACTTTTTTTTAGTTTTTACAAAAAATAATACCGAATTTATTTATGTTGTAACATGCAATATATTGATTGTTTTACTAATTTCAGTGATCTCTGATGCAATTAATAAGTACTAATTAGTATTTCTTGAATATTATATCGATTATATTCTTGAACATCTATCCTATGTTCTAAATTAGTGAATTGATGGAACATTCTACAATGTTGTTTTATTCTTTTTTATGTTACATTACTTGTGCTTCATTTTATTTCTTTTGAAGAGATTAAGTAGAATGAGTATGTTTTGAAAGACACTTTTCAGAGACCTAATATCATTTTATCCAATTTATAGACATTGGTAGGTATTCATCACCTAACCATCACTAATAGAAGAGTATCTGTTATTTTAGATATTATATAATATCTGAATATACAGTGTGTTTTTTGGCTGTTAACATAAATCAGTGAGTGGATTCAACACTTAATTATAACATGAAAATAAGCAATAAAGAATTGTACTGATGACCCCCTATTTTCGAAAAAACTGGTTAGTTTTAAATGTAATGTCACATCCTTTTTCTGCAATAATAGATCGGCTATTCTTAATTTTTTATTATAAATGATCATAATATTATCTTCCAACTAATGATTTAATTAATAGGCCTAAATAGTTTGAATTTTATAATGAAAATACTTTGCAACAACAAAATATGGTTAAATCGAATATTCAAATTTTGTTCTTCGTCCAGCCAACGCATATATAGTAGCAGATGTAGAATATTTTGGAAACGTTTTATTATATAATTTTATAATTATTCAATTTTGTGATTAATTTAATATTTTAATATCATAATATATAACTGAATCGATGTTTTATAATTGAATTTTCTTATGTTTTGAGCGTTAAGTTATTACAGCCAGGTAAAACATAATAAAAAAATGGAATAGATATCACATTCAAGTGCCCAATTTTGTGGAAAGTTTTTGAAATTTTTTTTTCCTCTACTGTATACTTCCGATTTAAAATTTCATGTTTCCTTAAATATTTTAATGTTATGATTTTTGAAAACTTTCTCTATAATAGTATTACATAGATATTAAATATAATATAAATGTAAATTCTGAATATTTCTATATCTTTTAAATTGCGAATTCGTGATAAAACTTACAGGAAAGAATTATAGCAATGTAATTGAGTTTTCCGTTTCTTATCTATTCATCTTTTTTCATAAAAATTTTCGTAATTTAACAAGTTGTTTCTCTAATTTAAAATACTAGTGAAGATGATATTCTTAAAAAATGATTACGGATATCAGCCGAATCGATGATGATAGGAGAAAAATATTCTGTCACATATAATTGTAATAATCTTAATTTATTTTTTGATTATAATAATTATTATTTCTTTAATTAAAAAATTAATTTTTATATTTTAATAATTCTGAATAAAATCAATACATTTGCCATATACACTTTAAAAAATATCAAGCATATTTCTATATGAAGTACTGTACATTTCGTGCATCGCTTAAATTATTTTAAGCGATATTCTTCAGAAATATTTATTTGAATATTGAATATGATTTTAGTATTTGTGAAAAGAAGAAAAAATTATCATATTTTCATATTTATTGAAGAACTTTAATAATACTTTTCGTGCATCGCTTAAATTATTTTAAGCGATATTCTTCAGAAATATTTATTTGAATATTGTATATGATTTTAGTATTTGTGAAAAGAAGAAAAAATTAGCATATTTTCATATTTATTGAAGAACTTTAATAATACCTTCTTTTTTTTATGCTTAAATTTTCATATATTTGAACATTTCTGTATATGTTCGATATATACAGAATAATTTAACTTTTAATGTTTTTAAGGTATCAGATACATTAAAACTTTTTTAAAATATTTAAAGTATTTTTTTACAGTGAGAGAGGATTATGTTCGAAGAAGAAATAATAGGATGCAGCTAAAATTTCCTATGGTAATGCATCTTTAAGGATTGAAACATTACTTAATATATTAATATACATAAAATTCTTAAACTCTTCTGCATACTCTATGCTTTTCCTATAATATATTTATTTTTTAATATAAAAAGTATTGATGGTAGGAAATCAAACGCGGATTTTTATATTTTTAATTTTTAGAATTTGCAGCCAATTCTATCTGAAAAAGCTGTGTCGTTTATAAAATGTTTGTTATTAATGGAACAATATTATTATCAATGGCTTCATCTTTCCAGCAGTTACAAGAATCTTTCTAACACTGACAGAGTGAGTTTATATTTTTTATCTTAATTATCTAATTAATTAACGTAATTAAAATAATTATCAAATGTAATGAATATAATTTGATTTATTCTTGCGTGAAAATATTTAATACCTATTTTTATAGAAAATTTTAAGAGATAGAAGCTATATAAGAGGAACAGCATTGCAGTTAGTTGAGAGATCTCTCGTTGCTCACGATGTTTTATGGCTACAGAATTGTTTTTTTGATCCATATACCTGCCAGATTCCAGCAATAAGAAATGCAGCATCGGAGATTTTGACTTTTACAATAGATTGCAGAACTATTTCCATCGAGATAGAACAGTTTGTAAAATTAAAAATAAAATTGGCATTGAAAAATGGTATAGTATTTTTTAAATTCGTTAAGTTTTAATCATGTTTTTTCCATAATTACGATTTTTTAAGGTTTTAATTTTTACAATTAAAGTGCATGTTTTATAAAAATGACTAACAAAATAGCAATCGCAGGAAATTTACTGATTTTTTATAATTTTTTTTTATTGAAATATAATTCAATAGAAAAAAAATTGTTCTGCGTGCCATTCCTGGCACGCGTGCCGTAGGTTCGCCACCGCTGCTCTAGGATATGCTTCAACATGTATGTTTTATTTTTCATAAGGTTTCATGAAATGATCTATCCACATAAGGATTTTCAGTAATTAACTCAATTGAAATTTAATCCCTATTTTAAGTTAATTTTAATTACTAAATTTACTGACAAATTTCATATTCTAGATTTAAAATTTTCATAGATAACAAAACGTAGCAGGGATAATTTTAAATATATTTCATAAAATATATTGTTTGTTTCAATGAAATAATATAAATTGTGCACTAGTCTTAAATTAATAATTAATAAATAACTTGTTTATTAAAATCAGAAGGGCATACAAACTTATCTTTTTAATAAAAATACTTTAAGACTTATAGACATCTTCAGAATATTAAATACTAAAATCTTAAAAGATTTTTAAAAATTTCAGAATAATTTTTAATAATTGCTGATGGAACAGAATATACCTGATGTTCTATTCAATCAGACTACAATATATCAGTTGTATGTGGTAACTGAAAAAAGGCAAGTTTTATTTATTAATTTCTTTGAAAGCTCTATGAAAAATTATGCAAAGTTATGTTCAACAACTTTGCATAATTCATTATTCAACTTTGCATAATGAGAGATCTGCTATTAGTAAAACAAATTTTATTATTCAAAAATTTGTTTTACTAATTTTTTAATAATAAAATTTTTTAATTTTATTAAAT
>AYEL01090261.1:0-11019 GCA_000484575.1 Olivierus martensii | reverse complement strand
TTATTTAATTTAAAAATTAAATAATTTTTTATCATTGGAATAATTTAGCTTAATTGATATAGTATTGATGAGCAAGATTTTTTAAACAATGATAAGAAATTTTTAAATTTTAAATTTAATCCATGCATTTCAAAATTTTAGCAATCTAATTTTAAATACAATATCTATATTTTAAACATATTCTAAATATCTCAGATAATATAGCAATTTGTTTCATGATTTTTTGGAAAAACAATCAACATATATCCAACACATTCATTATTGAAAATAAAACTATCAGAAATCTATATTAATATATGGAAATCACTGAACAATAATAACAAGTTATATTAGAACAGAATTAAAATATAAAAAATATTCTTTGAATTTAAAAAGCAATCAGCATAACAACCTATTATAAGGAAGGGACAATGTTACTTGGAATAAAGCAAAAATTATTAATTATTTCAAACTGATGGTTATATTAAAGTAAAAAAAAAATATAAAGTTATAAAAATAAGACAGATATCATAAACTATAAATAAGCAAATGGTCTAGCTTACCGAGGAAATTTATGCTGTAAAAGGAAAATCCAACATTTCTCAATTTGTGATCCATGAACTTGTTGTAAGTGGTCTACAGAAATGACTATTATTATTGCCTAAACACCTAAAATTTGACTTATTTTTAAATATTATCCAAATATGTTACCAGTTGCATGTGGTAAGTAATGGATACTTAAATTAGTCTGTCAATGAAAAAAATTGAGAATCCACTCAACTAATTTATTATTGTTAATTGTTCATAAAGACCATTCTAAATATTTGTTTTTCATAAACATTGACTTTATGTAATTTCCCTTATAAAGTTATATATGTATATAAGCATGTACTTAGAAGTTCATTAGAAATAAGTTCAAAATGCTTTTTTCTCAGTAGTGTATGTTTTCACTTATTTTTCCATATTTTATAATTGGTTGGTGATTGGTTAGTTCAAATATTTCATTATGTCTTACACAGAATATCACAACAGCTATTTTTGAATCTATTCAGAAGAAAGTTTAACAAATGGCCATTCAACCAATTCATACATTAATGTTATTTTTCTCACAATCTGTTCAACAAACAGACTTAAAAACAGTTTCATCCATTTTGTTACATCAGAAACTTTCACAAACAATCATTTTATTTAAATTAGTGCACCTAGGGAGCAGGAAATTTGCACAATCTAAAATTAAATTAATTTTCCTATAATGCATAATCAAAGTGGACACCTGGTGTATCTTTTTACATTCAACTTAATTTTCCATTTATTAATGAAAAATTAAGTTGAATATAAAATATATTGATAACATTTATGAGATATCTTTAAATGTTAACTACATAATTTTATTACACTAAATTATTTCATATGTAATATTAATAGAATGCTTAATTGATAATGGGCCAAATCCAAAAAAAAATTTTTATGTTATGATTAAATAGTTCTATTTAAATCAACTTTGTGATGCATACAGCATAAGTTTACTTAATTTTTCTTAAAAATAATGTATATGCATAAGATGCAATATTAGGTCTTTATGTTACAATAAAACCAAATTACTAGTTACTTAAATCCTACATCATTTTATTTTTACAAAATTTTTTTAGGACTAGACCAGTGGTTCCCAACCTTTTTTTGGCCATGCCCCACCTAAGCATTTCTAAAATCCAGATCTCCTGTGACATAATTTTTATTATTCAAAAAGTAAACTCCTATATATGTAGAGGAAGTTTGTTTAGACCATTAACTTGGTCTAAACAAACTTCCAAAAGAACATGGCATCCACAAACGAGAAAAATAAAAGAACGAAAGGACAGTTGAAGTACTAAGGAAAAAATCACTAAGAAATTGTTTAAAAAATGTTTCAAAATTGCCATATACATTCTGATTTGATTTAAAAAATGTATATATTACAATATATATTTACATATTGTACATGAGGCCCCTAGAACCATAAGAAATGCAAAAAGTTCACTGTTGATAACTCATTCTCGAATTACCTCCCTTAAAAGTGTGTGCCCCACATTGGGAACCATGGGACTAGACCTATTAAGTTGTATTCTCTCTAATATAAAATGAAATCAGTTCAAAATATTGGCTATATTTGATGTGTTTTTATTTTATATCAAAAAATGCAACTGAAGAGAATCTAGCTTAAAAGTACTTTAACATTAAAAAAAAGATCTAAGTAACAAATTTTTCAGTTTCAAAAATATTTAAATTATACATATTTAGATTCATTTTAAAAATTTTCAATCAAGCTTGATTATGTCCATCCAACATAACCAAGTTCAATATATACTGTACATTTTAATATTGTATTAAAATTATATAATTTATATGCTGTGTTTATAACTCTTATTTTATATATAAATACAATAAGTAAATAAAACACTTTCTGTAAAAGAATAATTTGATTACATTTAAGTGTAAAATGTAAGGATTTTTGAATGAAAAGTAAATGCTGATATACTCTCAGAACTAGTCTCGGTAAAGATTTACATTCCCTATGTGATGGCTACACATTGTCTATATAGCAGGGTTTTAATGTATATATACAGTCAATAGGGCGAACTTTGGACCACTTTTTCGCTTTTTTTTCAAAATTTGACCATCTAAATACACTTGAAAACAATTCATGCATGAACCGTTGGAATACATGTTCATTGAAGTTATGCCTTTTATATAAATTGTAAAGGGAATTTGTATTATTTAGCAATGACAAGCTATTTTATAGCCGGTCAAAGTTACCTTTAGAATCGGATAACTTTGGACCACGTGTTAAAAATCAACTGTAATTTATTTATTTCTGCAAATTTGAAGTCCAGAACAACTGTGAACCACATTTAGAATCTAACAAATATGATTATGAGAAAAAAATTGCCTTAGCTAGCTGCATACAGAAATTTTTTAATATATTAAGTCGGGTACATTTTTGTTACTTTTAAAAAAACTGTAATTTCATTACGATAACTTTATTTAATCTATTTTTACTATCAATAAAAAACTTCTTCATGGTGTTTTGTCCCTGAAACCGTTATTTTTGCCCACTTGAAGAATTAAACTTAGATGCAAAATAAACTAAATGAAAATGTCATGTAATAAATAAGAATTAAGATAACGTAAATAAGAAATATTTTATGTATTATATTAATATAGTAAAATATTTATATAAACAAAATTATTATATGTTTTATATTACCACTAATTACTGGGAAAAAATCACAGAAAAAAATTACTCTTCATACTTATAAAAATTTCAAAGTTTCTCGCATAATACCGTGGCCTACCATAACGAGTTATGTTGCTTTTATATTTTATAATCTAATTTTTATATAAAATTTACTTTTCAGTTATTTTGACTAGCATTCATCTAATATATGAATAAAATATACTAATTGTGCGAAAATAATGCACTGACTTGAAAATAAATGAAATTAAACCAGCAGGTTAACCACTCGCCCGGTCCGAAGTTGTCCATAATTCAGACATATTTCAACATGTGTGCAAATTTCTCTTTATAACAATATATTTATAATGTCAAGCACATTAGTTTCATAAGATTACTAATACTTAGACAGTAAGAATCAACTCTATACAGTTATTTAGTACATTTCTAACCCGTAGATATCTGCAATTTCGAAATGAATATACCGTTTGACAAACGTGTGTTTCAATAGGTGTTTTTGTGAAGCCTGGTGAGAGTTTTGTGAAGTATTCTGGGACTTAAACTAATCAACAGACGGTAGTAATATAAGTTTTGCACGTTACAAAAAAATTAGCGAGGCTATATCTAATTTGTAAAAAGTACAAAGAAATAATGCATATTTACAGGGTGGTCCAAAGTTACCCCCGCTGGTCCAAAGTTCGCCCTATTGACTGTATATAGAATCTTTAAACCAAAGATTTGTATTAAATCTCTATATCATGATCTGGGGATGTATGTATATATTCATTTAAAAAGCCTGTTATATAGTCAACACATAACCAGCACACAGGGAAGAAAAACCATTACCCTAGTCTCTTGTTGGACAATTTAAATACATTAAATGTAACTTTATAAAATTGTTTTTTTACAGACTATTTTCACTGGGATGCTGGATATCAGAATTAAATAATTTATTTATAAATAAAAATAATATAAAATAATAATTACCATCTGGATTTAAATCCTTTGCTCCTAAACATTTTGATCCTGTTGCCAATGCAGCAACATATGGCTTCATTAATGAATCTGAAATTATAAATAACAACATTGATATCTTTATTATAATACTGAACGAATGCTTTTATAATTTATTACCATTTTCTGTATCTTTCGTTATAACAATTGATGCTAATAATGTCCACTCTTTTCCTTCTACGGGCTTTCCTGTTTTAGGTAATTTTTCATAATGCTCGTAGCAAGTGCGTGCTATGAAATCAGCAAATTCTTGAGTGTTCATTATTACTTTACATTTTGTAACTAATCACTTGTGTTGATAACAATTATATGCTTACTTTATATAAAAATATGTTGAATAATTTTAAAAAATAAATCATATTTGCTCATAATCCCATATGGAGTTTCCTCTGCCAATAGGTTATAAAAATCCGCAAAAATCACATGTGGATCTGTAGCGCCATCTAGATGCTTTTGATCTTAGGAAAGCAACATTTCAATAAAACTTTTTGAAATTATACAACGATGATTAATTAATTACAAATTTATTTCATTTAATTTTTAAATTAACAAATTTATTATTTAAATTAACATTATATTGTTTTATAAACCAAAACTTCAACATTTCGATAATTGATTTTAAGCTTACGTTACAATATGGACTATTATTAACAATCTGAGTTCATTTCAATCTAATAAATTTAATGACAATCTGTGAGAAGAGATATCTTAAAACGTTTTCAGATTGTATATTCTGATATAAACGTAAGAACTCTTCGTGACATCCCTTAAATCATCAAATCTAATGGTATTTACTGATTAAAAGAGATATAAAATTATATTAAAAAAAATGGGTCTCTTCCAATCAAAGGTAAGAATAAGTTTTAATTTGATTATATTCAGGTAACATCGTCCGTCTGTCATAAAAACAACTTAATGTAATACTGCTTAAATGCAAACGTAAGGATTATTAAATGAAAGTGCACAAATGGAAAATAACAGGAATAGCTATTATTCGTGTTTGCAGTGATATTTATCACAATTTGAAATTAAAAACATGGTTTCTGTTCATAGAATGATTTTAGCTATATTTAAAACAATCCGTAGCCACGTTCTATATCTGTTCATCAGACCTATTCATGACTTATAACGTTGTTATGCAATGTAGGAAATTTGGAGTGTTTTGCATTCAACGACAATCTTCAACCTTCTTTTGGAAAAGTTCTGTATGTTTCATTTTATGCTTTGAACTTTTACAATAATAAATTGATGGTATTAACTTGCAACCTAAGATTTCCATCATCACCTGTTAATAATTATGATTTTATGCCAGAAAAAAATTGAATATCTCTCGTTACTCAATGTAATGATTAACGTTTGGATACAATTTAAAACATTTATGTTTACTACTGATTCAAATGTTTCCTATCACCAATGCTACAAGATTGAACTTTATGTATGTATGTTTTGGTGGTGAAGGCGCAACGATGTAAACGCAAATTTTTCGAAAACTGTATTTAATATATGGGCTACACGTTATGCAATATAAGGAATTTTCACTTATCATGGATTTTATTATTTGAATAATACTTATAAAAAGTACAAACAAAGAAATAATGCATATTTACAGGGTGGTCCAAAGTTCGCCCGATTGACCGTACAGCACAGTACTCGATATCCGCCATTATGAGCCAATGTGCCTGCTCAGTTACCAAAAACATTATCATAGTAATCCAATGATATCGGCCAACTAACATATCACATGGCCACTGTAACCCAATGAGGTTGCTCAAATAGCGTTAATCTTCCATCTTGGATTTCATATCAAGTAATTTACGCCAATTACAATATATAAAATCAATTTCTAATAAACATGTCTTTAAATCTTTCTGCGTAAATCTCCCAACAAATAAAAGTTATTTCATAAATTCCATTCAGCCGTTGCGTTAAAAGTGAATATGGGGGCGCAGGTATTTCAGATTTATAATATACTGTATATAGATAAATTATGTAAGAATTTTTTTTAAATTTTTTTCTCTGAAGTTCAGTGCGCCACTTCTAGTCATGCAATGTGCCCCTTTTGGCGCAAGCGCCTCAGGTATTTCAGATTTATAATATACTGTATATAGATAAATTATGTAAGAATTTTTTTTTTATTTTTTTCTCTGAAATTCAGTGCGCCACTTCTAGTCATGCAATGTGCCACTTTTGGCGCAAGCTCCACAGGTTGGCCACCCCTGTACTATAAATTTATGTATTATTTATTATTTTATAATCTAGGAATCAGAAGATGAATTTCAAATAAAATTTTCCAAAAATTTCTTAAGCAAGGTTCGGTTACATTTTCATAATAATTAATTTAATTAATTAAAGAAAATTTTAAATAAATTATATAAACTTTAACAGACTGTGATATTTAAGAAACCTGGCGACAGTTGTAAACTCCGTAGATCAAAACATAGTTCAACGTCTTTAATTTCGATGAGTACTTCTAACAGTTACCACATAAAAGATAATTCTGAAGACGGTAGCATCGCCCACGTAAAATTTTACGTCTTGTTTAACAATAGAACAAAACCAGAAAAATCAATGAAAAAGCAGATGCATTCGAAAAAAATCCGCGTAATAAAAACGAGTAGCCAATCGGATTTAGGAGAACGCAGAAAAACAAAATCTGATCATTGGGTAGAAGATATTTCGTATATCTGCGAAACTGCAACCGAAGAAGAAATCGGATTTTCGGAAGACAATTCAGAAAGTGAAAATAATTACAATACTAAAACATACAGTACCACTCGAAAACGATATCTGCTAGACGAACAAGATTCTCCTATAATTATATACAAAAAATCAACTTCAGAAACTTCACCTGGTAAGAAAATTATTACATAATCTTGGTTTAAAATCATGATGAAAAATTAACTGATACGCTCATAATTAGATCTATCTTGTATCTATAAAAAATTATACACCAGCAAATATTATAGGCATACAAGAGTACAAGTTATATAGAGTATATATCTGAAGACGGCTTGTATGAGGATGCCGAAAACATTATTAGTTAAAAAATAAACAGTTTAATTTCTATTAATTGTGGACTGATATATAACTTTTTTGTGTTAATATTAAATAAAATAATTTTATTATATCTGTGGGTCGGAAGATATAGGGCACTATGTCCATTTGTGGCCAAAATGAATTATTGGCACAATCATATGGGTTTCTCGTCCTCTACCCACAGGTATACAAACTATGTCCTACATCAATAATTGGTGGAGTTACGGTGCTTTTAAATAACACGGTGCTACATTAATAATTGGTGGAGTATGGTGCTTTTAAATAACACCAAGTCCATAAGGGAGAACAACGTAAAACAACTTCAAACTGCTCTCTGTAAAATGTATTAAATGTGACATAGTGTCCTATACCTCCGACCCACAGATATATTTATGATACAAGAAACAAGAAAGACAATCTTGTAGCATTGGTGATAGGAATATTTTCATAGGAAAAATACATAAATTTCTAATTTGAATTATACATATTTATTTGTAGAATTGCGCAAGAAGAATGACCATAAAGTGAAAGATGTTCCAGATAGAAATGCATTAATTTTTTCAAGTTTTGAATCTACTGTTTCTAATGAAAACAATCTCCTTCATAAAATAAGAAATGAAACGAAGTTTGCATATGATTCTGGAACCGATATCACCGAAAGTTTGCTTGATAATGAAGAACCGATTTATTTCGAAGCCACACTGAAGAACGTGAAAACGAAGAAAAAGAACAATAAAAATGCATACACGACAACTTCAACATCTCAATAAATAACAATTATTTAAAAAATTAATAAATAATTTTTGTTTAATTTATAAATAATTGAATTGTATTTTGTTCATTGAAATTTTGTTTTCAGTACATTTTAATTTTCTGACTTCAATAAGTTTTCATTACACAGCTGATTAAATCTGAATTCTTAAAGAAAATATAGAATTGCAAACATTAGAAATAAACACAGATGACTTTCTTAATTATTTATTTTAAAATTTTAGTTCACAGCACATATTTTAAAATTTAATTACATTAGTCATAGTAGTTTTAACTTTGCAATATTTTAGATATAAACTAAAAAGTATCTCAAGCTTCTTTGATTAATAGCAAATAACTATAACAAATAATAGCAAATAATATGACAAAATGTGAATTTATTCCAACAGTCGGCCTTCTATAGGGATCATCACTTAGTCCGTTATTGTTCGTGCTGTATATGAATAAAATTTGTCACATTACTGAATCCGAGATGTTGAGCTACGTCGATGACATCAAACTTTTTACCTTGAACTTCCCTCAATTAATAAATGATTTGAATACAGTATATATATGGTTACAGTAAAGCAATATGTGCGTCAATCAGGATAAAACAAAATTCATGAAATTTACATCAAAGCATTCGTTGTCTGATTTAAATGTTATTAAAGTCGACAGAGTGGAATCACATCTGTAGAAAAATGTCGAGATCTGGACATAATCTTTGACAGTATATTATCGTTCAAATTTCATATAGAATGTTTAATGCAGAAACTGTCTTCGTATATAGGTATAGCATGGAGGAAATTAAGATTTTTGAGACATAACTATTTATGCAAGATTTATATCAATGTAATATTTTATAGTACAATGATTTATGATGTGGCCGTTTACGCATCAGCACCAGATTCCTATTTAAATAAATTAAGGGCCAAACTGGATACAGTTACATGCGATATTACACAAATGATTGCTACTAATCTAAAGGAAATTAAGTTGTCATCTTTCGATCAGCTGCTTCAAAAATAGGATATTAAGTTGTTTAAGGACTTATTGATAGGGAGAAATAACACTGCTAATTACTCAGTAACCCACAAAAGATAACAAGACATCATAAGTTACATAATATTCCAGTGGTCCAGCAAACGGATGAACTCATTCCGGATCCGAACTGCAAGAACGGTTAATGATTTGTGTATAGATTTGTTTATTTAGGGGGGTTACCTACAAATGTAATTGGTAATTGGTAAGAATAGAGAATAAACTACACACACTCAATATTTCGGGTTATATTTGTTTATTTTTAAACATTTTATAACTACGTCAAGCTGTGCCTATTTTCAAAATTTAGAAAAATTTATTTCTAAACTCTAAGAATACGTTCTAAAACTCAAAGGAATTTTAAATAATAGTTTATTTATGATAGTATAATATAATAGGATATTAAATTTCCAGAAATGCACCTCCATATTAGTGAAACATAATGAAATTACAGTGTCTACAATTTTTCATTATAATAATTGAGGGGTTATTTGCAACAATCGTATAAATCGAGAAAGTTAATTTTCAATAAAATACATGTTAAAGAATGCAACTATGTTTTCAAAAATAACCGTATTTATAATATATGCACTCTGTTGCAAAGAAAACTACGCATATCTAAAAAATAGAAAGAATACTTGAAATTTGGTATGCAGTTTAGATATACAAATGATTAAAATTTTCATTTTGCCAATGAACGCACATGGCGTTTCGAGAGTGCATAGAAAGGACGAATCTAGGACCAATAAAACTATAAAAGGAATGGCCTTCATAAGTAGGGATATATCTGACCGGTTTTATTGTTTTATTACGTTAAGTAGTCTATGAAGATGCATCTAGACCAAGACATATCCGTCAGCAATTTGAGCAACTGAACAAGTCTGAGAGAGGCCGCTTCATACGCCTACAGCAAACCTGCGCCGATTTTTTTGCAACAGAATGTATTTGAAATAAATTATACAATTTTTGAAATTAATATTTAAGTGGAAGGAATATGTGATATAAAATAAATTTAATAATAATAAATTTCCAGTCTAGAAACAATATGACGACAGTTTAAATTAACAACAGAAAAATATTAATTTTCTATGAAACTACATTTCTTTAGTTTCATATTTATGAAATTTATTAATTTTTTTCATTTTGTCACTAATAGTGAGTGTTCAGTTAAGCCGCAGCAATAGACCATCTAGTTGCTTTCATAAAAATAATAAATTATCCGCTCTATTCGGTTAAATAGCTGGGAATAAAGTGTTAATTAACACTTTATCTCCAATCATTCGAAAATATAGGACAATTCAAATTTTAAACGTTTCTCCTTAATAACTTTTAGATTATTTGATTAATTTTTATAAATTCAATAATATTAAAATCAGGTTTAACGTTCTTGAATTTATAAAAATTAGGCCATTAAATTCAGCTTTAAATGTAATTAACCTTGTAGCTCTATCCTTTAATAACTGACGGGCATTCAAACTTATGCGTTTTATCTAATAGATTTTTTAAAATTCATGCGTTGCGAACTTTTACCCGCTGCGAACTTTTGCCTCAGGTTACTCTACTTCTAACAGTTACCATATAAAAGATAATTCTGAAGACGGTAGCATCGCCCACGTAAAATTTTACGTCTTGTTTAACAATAGAACAAAACCAGAGAAATCAATGAAAAAGCAGATGCATTCGAAAAAATCCGCGTAATAAAAACGAGTCCAGTAAAAATCCAGTACAATGTCACCAGGAATTAAACTTAAATTCTTTTTTATAAGAGAGACTAGATAATGTTTAGTTAAGTTACTATTAAGAGATAATAGAGCAGATCTGCTGTCAGAAAAAATGTTAAATTTATTAGAAACTTTTTTATTTATCAATATGTAGTCTAATCCTTTATTAATTGCAAAAAGTTCCGCTTGGAGCACCGTGCAGTGATCCGCTAACCTAAAATATCCTTGATAAATAATCCTATCATTTTTGTAAACCACTACCCCCGA